>CAIGRL010076531.1:0-16275 GCA_903798325.1 Fraxinus xanthoxyloides
AATGTAATTTTCATCATTTTATATGGAATATGACATCAAAATTTTTCGAAATTTTACATCCGAAAAAATCATATCTCATATAAATTTTCGAATGCAAAATTACATGGAGTATGATTTTTTTGGACGTAAATTTTTTTAATTGTAAAATTTCTCCCTACTTTGTAAGTTTGATCGTACCCCCTAATTTTAAAGTTTTATGTCCTCCTGTGATTATAAACATATCAACTTTTAGAAATTAATTTGTTCCTCAATCACGTAATATTCTCAACTTTAATTTCAAATCATTTTGCAAATTATGTTGTAACTGTCTTTATCAAATTGATTTATTCTTTCGTTTTCGTTTTTATGTTTTCAAAAATAGTAAGAGACAAAAGAGACGGTCTAACATCTACATTGAGAACTCTAATCTGAACTCTCACATGAGTAGGCAAGCTAAAGAGTGCACGAGAACCGGCCGACCCCAGTTGGTAGAGTCAAGCCGATTTTGCAGGCAAAATGCCAAGCCCTACTTAATATGCCAATGCAAATGCTACAAGGAAAATCATATGTACAATCAGCAATCTGTCCTCGTACATTAAAAGTAACTACAACCTAGTTAACTAATCACATCGAAAACTTCTTGCAGAAGAAGAACACAATAAGTTTAGACACAATAACAGGCTAAACACACAACTCGATCTCGATCTAACAACCAAATGTGAGTCCTCACTCTTTGCTGCTTTTATTAGCGCTCTCTGGTGCTCGAGCACTCGTATTATTCCTCTCACTCTGGAATCACTGCTTGTGCTCGATCACTCTTACTATTCGTCTCACTCTGGGATCCAACAAGCCCTATTTTCGATGAATTCAGGCTATCGGTTTCATGTTGACTTTCATTCTGTAGTGCTAAAGTTGCTGCTTTGACATCAGAGTAATTAGGCAGTTCCTTTGCATCGGAATGATTAGGCAGTTCTTCTCTTGCATTGGCATCAGAGTTAGGCCGTTCTGATTCTAAGGAAGCTACCATTTCTTCGTATTTGGAAATGGCTTTTTGAATCTCGTCGTTAAGGTTTAGAGCCTCGAAAAGCATCAGATCATCGTCAGACGTGCTTTCGATAATTACCTGAAGAACAGGCAATGATTGTCTGCATTTCTCCAACATGCTCACGGTCAGATCATCCTGCAAAAACCCCCAAAACAAGTTCTTAGTATTGAAATCTATTCGAGTTAATTTGTTGATAAGTTCAATTGCTGGAAAGGTCAAGATTGAACGGACGTCAAGTGAAATGGCAGCACATTCAAGAAAAGTAAAATAAACCATCAAATAGTTTTTAACGCCAACAATCTGGAATTTTCACATTATTTGAAAAAAATTGCATTAGGTATTTCACACGTAATACATGCATATCAGAGAGATTTCTCTTTTGCCTTTCCCATTATTCCAGTCGGTATTGAGGAGGTGTCCTGAGGCCAATTCTCAAGAAACGAATACAGGACTTGAAACACAGATACAAATTTAAAAAGGCCGGAAGCTAAGAAAGTAAAAGCAGCCTAAATGTAAACAAGAGTAAACAAGTTTTGCATCGGCATAGTAAGGTCTAAAACACGAAGAGAATGAAAGAAAAGGGATAATTCGATAGTTGGCCATTTACAGAACAAGACTACTCCAATATCGATGAGTAGCAAGTGTTGGTTCAAGATGAAAAAGCCTAGACCATGCGATTGTGAGAAGAGACTTGTAGAAAACTTAAAAAAGTTGACAAATATTGCTGCAATAATATTAACTTCTTATCATAAAATAAGAATTACAATGATTTAAGTGACAAGTAAAGAGAACTTATTGATGATGTTTTTCGTATGCATTGATAGCCCTCACAGATACTGGAAATATGGCATGGAAAATTGCAGAAGATATTATATTAGACCAGCTGGGTCATCTATACTAACCGATAAAAATAACTGTAAAACAGTGGCAGCAACAGTAGCAATTAAAAAAAATATATGAAGGATCGAAACAGTAATTCATTTATTTTCTGAACACAAAGGAGAATTTAGTGACCTTGAGAGGTTTGATTTCAACTTCAGAACTCAATATGCTGGAAAAAATGTCGAGACTATTTCGAGTTATTTCAAGAAACTCTTTCTTCTCTTCAACAGATTGGATGCCATAACTAATGCATGTGGCATCTGCAACATTTTGCAAACCAGTGTGGGGAATAGGATAATTTCCAGGAGGCGACCGGGGCCATTGATCAAGATATGACTCCAGGCTGTATTGCGTGGGGGATGCATTTCCATCTTGTGTTACTGGAGGTCTTGCTCTAGTTTTCAAGTTCTGCCAAATTTTGACCAATTAAATGCCGGAAGAAAAACTTGTGTCGCTAATATCTAAATACATGAAGCATGGAATTATGCACGGTCAGAAATTAGTCTGTCCATAAAGGAAGTAAAAAAAAAAAGCAGATCTCTATTTACATGCATGGAAACATGCACATCTAGAAGTTAGCACATCCATCATGTTCCACGTTAAGCTTCTATCTTAAAATTATAAACCACAATAGTTGATCATGTGAAAGAAGTCGGAATGATGACACATGTATCATTAAAACAAGAGACTTCCATGAAATACCAAAGTAATACAATATAAACATAACTGTAGGAAATTTTAAACAGCTTGGAAGCATTAGAGAGAAAAGACGCTTAGCTACACGGGAAGGTGTTATCATAACCTCACATCACATTATGGTATTAGATTGAAATATATTAGACCTATGAATTTGAATTCTTTCTGGTAGGCAATCATCACTTGAATATGCATCCATAAACAACAGTAAAAATAAGTGCTTCAGAATTCTAAAGGTTGCGCAGAACAGACTTGAGATGGAAACTATGGTGTACTTGACACACACTCCATTGTCCACTGATCTATAAAGAAGCTTACTTATTTTCACAGCAAAAAATAATTGTTATAGGTGATGAACAAAATATCTCCCCGGCTAATGGCTATTGTGTGGAAGTCCCTTGCGTAATTTATCAGCACAAGAAGGCTCCATGGTAAATTATGAAAATATACGATCAACCAGCCTATGTGAGCATAGTTCACTCATACGGTAATCTTCCCCAACTATCAGAAATTAAAAGAAGTTAGTCCATGAAAATAATACCAAAAGTAGTAATCCATATGAATACAGGTTCAGTGAATGTAAAAGTCTAGCAAGAGTCATGAACAACGTATATATATTCATAAGTTCGAGTTCTTATTGCATGGTTAATCATTAACCAAATAGCTCCTACAAATATTATATAAGCACCAAGTTGCAAACTTCATCGTTCGATATTTCATTTCCTAACATGATTACAAATAAATAAATTTCTCCCCTATCTAATAAAAGCTTTAGATCGCTTAGTTTATTGGGACATTGAAGCAATCAGTTCAGATCTCACTGTCAATGCTGTAGCCCAATCATGAATATCAATGTTGAAGATATAGGTACAAGTGCATAATTTTTACTCAGACACAAATCTTTACTCCTACTTCAGTGCAACCATGAGGGTGAGGTATACAATCAAAGAAGAGAGAGTACTACTGACCAAATAAGTCTGATGAAACGCGGGCAAGTACATGAGATCCTCAGACTCGCCCCAGGCCCGGATCAGCTGCATCGCCTTAACCCTGTTCCCCTGCTCCGTCTTCTGATCATCAATCAACCTCACCATATCATCCAGCACCTTCTCCGACGCCACCTCGGAGAACACCTTTTCACAATTCGACGTGCAAGTCTCCAACAAGTCCAAACTCAACATCTGACTCACCGGGTTTTTTCCGGCCACCAATTTCTTCTTAATAGCTTTTACAATTTCCGTCCCATTTAATTCATCCTTGTTGATCATGGCGCAAATGCGGAGGTTCAAACTCCAGTTGGGCTCCTCCATGGTCTCCGCAGTGGCCTCATCGACTATTTTGGATTCCGGTGTCGGACTCTGGAGAATTTCCTTCATTTTCGTGCTGATCGTTCTGCCCATCTGAGCGCCGCTCGTCTTTATCCTCTCCCCCAGTGAAGAAGATGCCAGTTTGAGCTTAGACAAATCAAGTTTTTCCATTTCTTGAATTTGGAATCAGATTTCGCAAAACGGGATTCAGATTAAAAAAATTCAGTTCAGTTGGGATTCAATTCTTGTTTAGATCGTTCGAAAATATCGGGTCTCTCGGATTGAGTCACTGAGATACGCGCGGGCCGCGTGGCTGTGTTTGTCGAGCAGAACAGGGCTAACTGGAGTATTATTGTCTTTTCAATCTTGGAGGCGGTGCCTAAGTCTGCAATTAATAATTAAACCCTTCACTGATCAAATTTAGCCCTTTTGGCTCCTGTTTGAGCTAGTTATTTTGATAGAATGTATTTTGAAATAGTAAATTGATCGAGAATGTATAATTAAAAAAGAAAAAAAAGTTATCGATATAATGAAAATATTATTTTATTAAAAAATGTGTGGTTGAAAATTAGTAGAAGAATGAAAATAAAAATTTTAATGTGTACTAAATAAGAGCTAATATTGAATTTTAATTGGTACCAAACGAGCTCTAACAGGGAAAAGATGGGACGCTAATTGCCCTTTCATTAATAATTTAATATCTACCTATTTGCTTTATTTAAAAAATAATCAAATTGTACCATATGCTTTCTTTGTTTATAGATTAATTCTACAAAAAGATTAAATTGATTAAATTGTCGATGTATAATACCATATACCATGTAACATATGTACTATGTTATTCAAATAACAAAGATACGATTAATTAAGAGTATATAAATAACTATTGTCTAAAAATATAAACCCTGAGAAGAAATTAATGTTCTGTATTTACTATTTAATATTTACATATTTTGTTGAGGGAAAAAGAAGTAGAAGAAACAAAAAAATGGTAAGTAGCAGAATCTACGCAGACAAAATTGGGGTGGAAATTGTTAAATAGAAAAAAGAAAGGTTCCACCGAGATTTGAACTCGGGTTACTGGATTCAGAGTCCAATGTCCTAACCACTAGACCATGGAACCGTTTTGTGAACGTAGAATGCGTTTTTATATTTAAACTAAAAATAATAAAACTAAAACCAATAATAAATAAATTGAGCCTAACATATTTTTTGTAATTGTTAAGGTCAACTTATAGTTATTTTGTATTAGTAAAACAAGAAATTTTACAAATAATCACATATGATTTTAGCTTGTATCTCTTCTCTCTCAACCTTTTTACTTGAAGTGAATCACACTTGAAAAATAGTATTTATCTTCTTTCTTCGATAAATGAAAAGACAAAGCAAAGTAAAAGATAAATTATTTATGAATCATAACATATGTAGTTCAAGTCACGTCTATCAACGGAGTTTGGTAAACTTTTTAACATGATCTAATTTATACACTTCTCTTAATTATTGAAGCAAGAAGCAACAATCCTCACACAAGGCTATATTGATATTATGTGTTGTGTTTACAATTTTTAACAAATATATTGATTATTTTGACACTTCGAAATTGACTTATACTAATAAATAAATGTCAAATATAACAAAAGATCAATTCGTGTATGTCGATCATTAACTTGTTTATGGAGTAACATTTCTCTGTCATTTATTCTTAACAACAAGTCTACAAATATTGTATTGATCGTTTAAGGTGATACCGGTTGAAATTACTCTTAACGTTTTGACTAAATAATAATCACGTCAATCCAATTAGGTGTTTGAAATTTGTTTGCACATTTAGCGAACATAAAATATAGAGATGCAATTAAGAATATAATTTATATTATGTGGACTTTGTCTTTGATGGACTGAACTATTGGTCATTAATATATTTATTTTAATAATTTTGATTTGTACAATTTATCTTTTTTAAACATTTAATAGCGTGTCTTGCACTGCTTAGAAACGTGTTTTTCTCAACTTTTAGAAAAAAACTTTCAAATTGGTGGATAGTAAACTCCCAATTATGGATTGCATTATTTTAAAACCATTTACTAAAACAACTCAAAATCGACACTTTAAAAAACGTTTATAACCAGTAAACAAAAGACTCCCAATCAGCCCTAGGTCTGTATTATTGAACTCTTCGTCAATCAAATTTAATTACAATCTTGAAGAATATTAATAGGTAATTGGTGCAAAACCTCTTATCATTTGTCTGTTTGTTCAAGTCGTCCTTGTCATTTTAATTTTGATATTTGAACCCTAGAATCAACATTTCCTTATGCAGGACATCTTTACCTTCCATTCACTCGTTAAATCCTCATAAAAGGATGAATTAACTCGTCACGTTAAAATAAAAAAAAATGAAAAGAAAGAAATAGAAAATAAGTATAGTTATAATCCCCAAATCTTTTCAAAAATTATAAATGTGTTGACTTAAAATAATTAAAAATCTATTAAATAAAAGGCATAAAGTCTTAATCTTTACCACCTATCAGTCCTTGACCAAGCACCACCACGATGCAAATATAAACGGCAACGTGGGTCTTCAATAATATGATGGTACACGCATGTTCGGGGTCATTACAACGAGGTTATTGCAAACATGACTAATGGTACTTACGAAGCATTTGAATAATAGTCGAGAACGTATGTTTAAAATTAATATTTGGTTTGACTTCAAATAGAACCTAAATTAAAGATATACAATCAATCTAGAGGTATAGTCGCCAATAATTATAACTATGATACCGAACAAATATTCATGATTGAAATCTCGAGTAAAGGAACTATTTTTACATAATAAATGAAACGTTATTCCAATAACAACCTAATCCCTTGTTTTGTGGGGGGATTGAAATCAATTTTTTTATAAATTTTAATAGAAATTGATGAAATATGTAGTTAAATTATGAAATTCATAAAAATATATGATTAAAATTAGCCCCTGCTTGATGGCTATTATTGAAAAAAAAAATTATGTTTTGGATAATGATTTTTTGAAAAATGCATGATTAAAAATTTGTGTAAATATTTGAATTTGCGTTAAAAAATAATTTATTATTTAAATGTCTAATTGAAAATAAATATGAGAATTAAAGAGATCTATATTAAAAATGATAAATAGATTTTTAATTATTGATTTTTACCTAAATTAAAATTAGGCTATTAGAGCGTTCGTATCCCCATCCAATTGAGTGATTGGAGTCCAATACACGTAGACGACAGTACTTACATACACCAGGACAGAACCCGACCCGTGTAAAAAATTACAGAAATATAAATAATGCAAAACCAGAACCAAAATAAAGAAAGAGTATCAAGGGTTTAAGAGGAAGTAAAAGATCAGAAGGAATTTGAAAGATACGAATTCCGGTGATACTGCGACTCTCTCGAATTGATTTTGCAATGGTTTCCCACACAACATGGTTGCGTTACATTGCCAGCAAAATCGATTACTCCGTCTCCCTCAGTTGGAAGGTCAGTCTCCCAATCTAAATTCCAGCAAATAAATGATGCATATATGTTTTTAGGGATTCTTCGTGTCATATCTTGATTTTCTGAAGTGTTTTTTTTTTTTAAATATTAAAGACTTGCTTTTTTGGGATATTTGAGCATTCTGGGCTGTTGAGAGATTTGTTTGGATTCTCGAATAAGTAATGCCTTTTGTTTTGGGCCAGAAAATTTGAAAAAAAGAAGAAAAGGTGGGAAGAAAAGTGTTAATCTTTTCTTAAGATGCAGAAACGGCCGATGCTCTTCAATGGTTTTCAGTCCAAGAAACATGTGTATTCGATTATTTATGTTTTGTTTGCATTCTATTATGCCTTTACAATGCTTTTGCATCGTTTCTATTTTCTGTTCCGACCTTCTTTATTGGATGGCCGCATGCTTGCAACCTTCTCCACAAGTTCAGCCACACCAACTTTTTCTGATTCAGAGTTTTCGTAGATATCATAGCAGGATTCCCACGTGAACAAATCCTAGATAATTAGAACGGCCCGATTGCCCGGGTGGGGTTTACATGTTTTCAAGGATCAACAGGAACCTTGGGATCTTAGGTCAGGGAATGAAAGTTGTTGGGTGATGAAAGAGGTCTGGCTAATCAATTAGTCGAGAAAGGGGTCTTCCTTTTCTGTGAGCAGAAGACCTTTCACGATAGGCCTGAGAAGGAAGTTCACTCTTTCCCTATTTATATCATGGATTACTTTCATATTTTGGCTGTTGTTCAGTACATTGGTTTTAGGCGGTGATTTCATCCTGTAGTTACATTTCATTGCAAACTCAATTCCTCTTCCCACTCTTTCAAGTTTCACTTAAGTTCCCTCTTTCTCGTTAACATAGGTTCGAATTATAGGCTGACTTGTCTTCGTTAAGAACTTAAAGACTATGGAGGACATTAAATAGGAGTACTTGGGGACACAGATTTGAGAAATAATTCATAGCTTGATGAGTTTGATAAGTTCCATAATATTGGGCTATCAGTAAGGCTTTAATGACGAGGAAAGACATTGTAATAATTTTTAAGGAACTTATTTTGTGAAAAGACCCATCAGAGATAAATGGAATGAAATGAAATGTGTGAATGACTGCACTTGCAAGTTGCTTTACGGAGTGTTTGGCTGTTGAAGTTGTAGTAATAAAGAGGTTGGGTTTGAGCTGGATTAAATAGCTTTTTGAGAAGAATGATAGTAATACTATGAGGTCATGGTCAGGGGCCCAATGGTCTTCACACAATCTCTGGCTTGATAATATGATGGATAAACAGGACTCTCGGCTCTGATTGTTGTGCTACGATTGCCTTGCAAGTTTGTGATGATGTATTGATAAATGATTCATTGAGTTTTTATTGAATTGTAATGTTATATACATCATTTTAGCGTTAAACATGCTTGTTACCAGAGTCACTTGGAAGGCAAAGGATCAAAGTCCCACCAATTTAGTGATGAGGCACATATAAGATTAAAAAAATATTATGGCCACTGGCTAATATAATGAACTCGATCCTAAAATTTTTTCTTTACAGGGGTCGTTTGATGGGACATTTTTGTTGAGATGTTATTTAAGAATGCTAAAGAGAGTAAGAGAGGCGCCGTAGCTTGAAGCGTGATTTCTAGAAGGTCCTCGATTAGGTGAACTGCGATTAGGTGAACTGGAGCTCTTTTTGATAAAAACACCATCGCAAGAAGTATATCTTCAGGTGTTCGTTGGCCTACTTGGCTTAAAGTCTAACCTACAAGGAGTCTAAATCACTTTCTTCTAGAAACAGAAAGGAGGAGCTACTTTCTTCCTTCTTTATACTATTGGCCATTGATATTTAGTTTAACAGGATGATTTGTTAGAGATAGGGATGAAGTTGTTAAGGTTGCATTTTATAGTGTAGGAATATAGTATGCTTGTCCTTCATCTTAGCAGATGATACCATTCTTTTCCTTGATGTTTTGGTTCTTTTACAATTTTAGGTTTGAACCATTCATAGAACCTTAATAGCAGAATCGGGAAAAAAAAGGGAAAAGAGGAAGGACTCGACAACAAATAAGATGTCTTTTCGTATTGAGATGACCTTTTTATCAGGCATGAGTTATTAGTCTTTCAAATGAATGTTAATGCTTCATTTAGAGCTTGATGTCGTGTTAGTACAATAGTGTATTACATTCAGATTTATCAGTATAGACCGATGCTAAGGGGTGATGGCAGCTGTCATTGCTATTTTTGAATAAATTTCTGTATACCTTCTGTCATCCAATGATCCACCCTTGCTTCTGTGATGTCTGTCAGTGTGCAAGCAGGATAGGGCGTTGTTTTCATTATCTTTTCTATGGCTTATAACTTCCGATCTTTTGGGACGAAAAGATTATTTCCCTTGATGTAGAACAGACCATCCTTTTCCAAAAAGGGAGTCTTTTCCTATCTGGTCGAGGGGCAGTAGTTTGTCTTGTGTGGATGTGCAATATAGTCGGGGAATTTCCTAATTGATTTAATTTCTTCTTTCAAACTTTTATTCGTAATCGACGACTGCTAATCCTAGTTTGGAATTTTTTTCTGTCAAGATTTTCTTTTTCATTGCTTGAACCACAAAATAAAAGAATATCTCTTTTTAGAATACGAAGTTATCATTTTTATGAATTTCATTTATGTTTTCACTTGTATAACATGTGTTCATGACTTCAATTGCTGATGCTTGTGTTTGTTTTGATGTTGAAGATTTCTTCTTTCTGAATTTGATTATACACTATATTTACTTTAAAATATTTTTGTATGTTTTCTTTTCTGCAAGATGCTGGATGTTTCTGGATCCAGTTCCATCACTCTAACTGACACAATCTTTTACATTATTCCAGAATTATAGACGAGGTCAAATCACGGATACCGAAGTATTTGATACTGTATGGAAAAATCTATTCCAGGGAAAACTGACGTTCTTGCATTGGAACAAGGGAGAGGAGATGGCCCCTACAGTAGGACCTCATGGTGGAACTCTTCTTGTTCGGAAAATACCAGCAGCTGATCCAACGTATGGTTTTCCAAATACAACAATACTTTTACCGACTTTAAACATGATTACTTTAAACTGGCTGCTTCAAAATGTCATTTTTTTGGCCATAATTTTACGGTTAATATTATCTGATAGTGCATCTTTGGCTGGATTAGGACTCGCCAGTTCTGCGATCTGCAGCTTTAAGACAAATTTCTGTTAGATCTGATCTTTGGACCCGTTATTTGAAACTATATAATACGTCATAAGTAATAAGACTAAAGAGCTCCTTATATGTTTGTATGAATCGTTTGGAATATCCTCTATTCTATTTGCTTATCAGTCGGTATGGCAATCTCCCATGGGTCTTGAGATGGATATGAGGAGCGATATCATCGACATTTTTCCATATAGATATAATTGTATAAATATGATATGAGTTGCATCTCCACCTTTTTCCAACGTATTGTAAATTAACCTCATTAGTTTGTGGATGAATGACAAAATGAGTATCTTGACTGAGATATTGAAGGTATCCATCAGGCAGAACAGATTCCATCAATTTGAAAATTTTGCCAGTGTCATATTTTGTTTGCACCCATAGGCGTTATGAGAAAAATGATAGTCAGTGGTCACATAGACTATAGTGAACCTGTCAAGTCAAATTTAATGGCCTAAGTTCTGTCATATATATGATACCTGTTTAAAATAGTTATTTGAGGCTCATGCCTTGAGACCATCTCACATGAGGCAATGCCTTGAAGCTTACACCTTAATTTCCATTTTCAAGGCTTGTGCCTCTTTTTATTGAGGCTTACGGTTCAAGGCTAAGCCTAAGGACGGTTGAGGTGTTGGCTCATTTGTCTTTCCCTTTTTCAGCTTCCTATTATTGATCTCAGCTTTTGGGCTAAAAATATAGCCTAGGAACATTTAATGCTTTGTTTTTTTTGCCCTTTTTTCTGCCTTTACATGAAATGGGGAGGAGAAGGCACCATCGAAAGTGGAGGTTGAGGATAAAGAATGAGAAGAAACTGATAATGACGGTGAAGATGATAGAGGATCGATCACGTCAATGATTCTCTTTTAACATTTTATTAGTATTGATATTAGATACTTCTAGCTGCTTCTACTTCTAAGAGTAGATATATACTTCTAGGTATTAAAGTATATTGCAATTTTTTGTGTGATTACTTATTTGAGAACTTACTATTTCATACTTTATTGATGCATTTTATTATTTT
Source organism: Fraxinus xanthoxyloides (assembly GCA_903798325.1). NCBI lineage: Eukaryota > Viridiplantae > Streptophyta > Magnoliopsida > Lamiales > Oleaceae > Fraxinus > Fraxinus xanthoxyloides. The sequence goes on from CAIGRL010076531.1 coordinate 11,656, forward strand.
TATTTATGTTTGTTTGCAAGTTAGACTCATATTTTTGTGAAGTGGTTTTATTATATATTTTCTAGATGGTTTATAGTTTATTGTGATCATTTTGTTATTCTTTTGATTTGTCTTGACGCTTCTTTATACACGTATATGGTTGAATCTCACATGGACTTCAGTGTCTAAATAGGTGTTTTAGAATTGTAGTAGTGGTTTCAAGCCTCCTTGAAATTAAATCTGGTATTGGAATTATGAGTCTTTTAAGTGAATATTTGACCGGCAATATCAATTTTTAGCTGAGCTGCATGATGTATGTTTTAAACTATATATCTATCCAGCTTGCACAATTGGTCACTGTTATACCACAAAAAGATGTGAAGATTTGAATCATGTCATTCGAGTCTTTGACAAAGTTACTGAAATAGTTTCTTAAGTTCTCTTGGTTTCCACGCTCTTAATGGCTCAGAACTTGGGCCAAGTTTAGATCAGTGTTGTTCTTTCTCTTTTCATCTTTCATGTACACAAAACACCTGCAGATCAGCTATTAGCATTAATATTAAATAGTCCTTATCCTCTGTTGACACTAGCTCCAAATACAAATTCTAAAATTCTTTGCATGGCTAGCCATGATATCTTGACTATGACAAATAATCAAAATTTTAATTTAATCTGATGATGCCTCCGTTCATAAATAAATTTCTCAGTATTTATAAGGGTGATTTAGCATTCCAATCGTTACATTTGACTAAGCTAAAAAATTAGTAAAAGTTACATTTTAAAGTATTTTTTTTTATTTCCTTTTTTCCCCAAACATGTTTGGATAATTCATTTTTTCTTTAATAACTCTTACTTTACTATTAAAATAAGTTATTTCCAAATTTGACTAATATAAAACATTATTTATTTTAAAAATTACTTCTTTATTTGCAAGCAAACTCTTTAGCCCCCGTTTGGTATCCAAACGTGGTTTTTAATTCAAAAAGCAAAAAACTATAATTCTTAGCCCCCGTTTGGTATCCATTTTTTGAAAAAATGAGTTTTTGAATAGTGATTGATGGAAGAATGTGTGGTTAAAAAGTAAGGAAAATTTTTAGGTTTGTGTGTAATATTATTTTATTGATAGAATGTGTGGTTAAAATGAAGAAAGAGAAAAAGAATGAGAATGAGAATGGGGAAAAAATGGATGCCAAACAGGGGCTTAATCTTGCAAAACAAGCTCGTAATGCGGTTTTCCTGATTAAGTTTTGATTTGGTCGAACTTATTAACCAGCAATCAAGTTTTACTCACAGTTCAGAATCCATTGTGTTGTACAGTTAATTTGGGCATATTTTTGGTTCCACATTTTGGTGGAGGCTATATGTTTCAGCTTTTAATACCCAGTATCTGTTTGTGACAGGAGTGTATATGTTGGAGACGTTGTAGTTCTAAAGGACCCTATAAGCACAGAGAAGTATCTTGTTCGGAGGTTAGCTGCTATTGAAGGGTACGAGATGGCTTCTACTGATGAAAAGGAAGAGCCTTTTGTCCTTGAGAAGGATCAGTGTTGGGTATTAGCTGATAATGAAAATATAAAGCCTAAGGTATATCAACCTTTATGTCTAATAATTATTTCTTCGCAGTACCTGCACATCATTGGGTGGTCAAAAATTTTATTAGTTCCTAAATTTCGATGTTGTGTACTGTCTTTTAGAAAGCTTAGAGCATGTTTTGCAAAGCTTAAAAATTAGTTAAGTAAATTTCTTCATCGTCGAACATTATTGACTAACAAACTGATAAGTCAAAAAGTTACTCAATTAGCTCATACTTTATTGTTAACATAAGTAAACTTTTTAAGCTTCACGGAACATTCATGTTGTGCCTTAGAAAGATGAAATGTAGACTAGTTCTAATAGACACAAAGCAAATGATGATTCAAGTGCGCGCTTGTTTACATAATAATATTAGTTGCTAAAGTTATAGCCCCTGTTTCAGCTATGTTCTTTGAAACTTATTTTCAATTACACATTCTCCTTGTAAAATAGTTTTGCCTGTAAAATCAAAATTGTTACCTACTTTTTAACCATGTATAACAAAAAAGTCACTTTTCACAAAATATTTTCTAAAAAAAAGTAGGTCAAACAGGGTCATAATGTGATAGAAATGAGTGGTGGATAAGTGGGTACTAGTTGTGGGTTGCAGTTAAAATTAATGTTTGACTTTGATCGAAATTATAATGCTTCCAAACAGTTTTGTATTCATTTACAAGTATAGCACAGTAAAAGAATCAAGTTGCTTGGTGAATGCGTTACCTTGAAAAACAAACTACCCATGACCATCCCTTCTAGTGAAAATTTTTGGAATTAATTTTTTACTTATTTGTCATGTTTTCGATCTCTCATGTAGCAGGAAGCATACGATAGCCGAACATTTGGTCCAGTTTCTATGACAGACATTATTGGCAGAGTGATATATTGCCTTAGAACGGCTGTGGATCATGGACCTGTAAACAATAGGTTAGCCTTTTTTGGGATATTTGGCAAGTAATTATTATTTAACTTCATAAGAATTTTCGTTCCTGATTAAATGTTATGTTACTTCATCAGTCATTTTAGTGCAAGGAAGGATTTGCCTGTTCTGGAAGTCGAACTGGATGTCGATGAAATGGCCAAAAATCACAAAGCATAGATGTGAGTTGCAAGGAGAAAAGCTATGCTTCGCTTTATTTCCATGTACGATCTTGTCGTTCAGTTTTCTTATCAGATCTCTTCTCATCTTCTCAAGTGGGCAATGTCTAAAATAAGGGTAGCCTGATCCTTTAAATGATCATCTATTAGAATATTTGGCTTGGCAAGCTCATCTCAATGTTGGTTCTCGCTCTTTCTAACAATGGCATATAAATGGCCTTCATGGAATACTGAGTTCATCATTGTTTTTGAGGATGCAGTGCTGGATTGAGGTTTATGAATTTTCGAGGGTACATTTTGTTTATTTACCTTTTACTATTTTAAAGTGATTTGCTGACACAAAAATACTGCATTGGATGTGCATTGTCTACTCAATTTCAACTCTGTGTTCCTTTAGTTGCTCAGCTTTCATTTTTGTTTTAGTTTAGGCATTTTTTCTACTGAGTTGCCTTAAATGCCGACTTGGCAGGGAAAAATTCTGTTTTTGCATTATTTTTGTTGTCAAAATCAGCAAAAATGCCTGTTAGACAAAGTTGCATATATTGAAAGCACATCTCAAAAGCATGGTGGAATATTGAGGAATATAGAATGATTCATAGTTGTTCAACAAAATTTCTTAGTTTAACATTCTCGTGTATAAATATAATAATTTAATCAATAATGATACGTGTACATCTGTGGTTGACACTTCCCTCGCATGGAATGGGCGAACGAGTAATAAAATAATCGCGGATTCCCATGAGTCATCTGAATGCACGCTTAGCATGATTTTAATTTAATTTCAAAAAATTAGAGTCTTGGGTCAATACTTCTCTAATTTAAATTGACTATGTCAAATTTCAAGTGCATTATAAAAAGTGAAAATTACACACAATTAGAATTTTCAAAATTCAACTTCAAATTTCAGATGTGAAGTTTCACTTTTCAAAAATGAGATATTTCATCATTTCACTTTTCAAAATCAGATATTTCATCTCAAATCTTAATTAATTTCATCCCAACTTGTCCTAAAATGTTTCGAAAGTGTTTAATTGGGTTGGATCCAAATTAATTACGGGCCGAGCGATTTTTAGCCAATCGGCCCATTCTTAAGCAATGGGATCGTCCCAACTCCCAATACAGAACTCTTATCTGCCGTGCATATATAGCAATTGCACACAGAAAACACCATCAACACTTGTGTCTACGTGTGAAATGCAACACCGCCATTGAAGAACACCTTCTTCTTGCTGTTTTCAAGCATGTCGCGTGCAATTCATTTCATCTCTAATAAGATTCCAGGTTTGGGTTTGTTTGAGTGAAGTTTTTGCTTTTCCTTACTAGAAGTGTTGTAAACATGCTCTCACCAACACCAGCATTTCTGATTGGAGTTTCATAGTTTATGGAGTTTTTAGGAATATTCTCCTGCATTAACGTTTTCATGTTTGAAATTTGTTGGTGTTCGTTGATTTTGACGATGATCACCATGTGCTTGATGAAATGATTGTTTGAATAATGTTTCGCATTATTTGAGCTAATAATTTTGTCTTATATTTTTGATTTCTTGAAATTCTTGTGCTTTCGGATGCATGTTTTCTTTGGGAACAAGCGTTGTTAGTTCAGCGAATATAGTTTAAGTTTTTTGTAATTTTTAGTTTACAATTTTATAAATATCAGTTTTTCTTAGTGGCCTTTTTACACATATTCCTAAGTCTTAGTGAGAAAAGCCCTAGCACCGTGTTCACCACACAAATCAAACCCTTCATTAATCTTATCATTGGGGCCGGGATGCGGGGATGGGATTAAGACAATGAGAAGGGTGACACACAGTTGCAGTGGTGGATCACTGTTGACCACCGGAACGGTCAGATTGTTTATTAATATTTAATTAAATAATATTAAAAAAATTCAACAATATATAAATGCACTAATACATAAAAGTTATATACATATTGTTGAAGATATGAAAATAATAATTTCTATGATATTTTTTCA
>CAIGRL010076541.1:0-10186 GCA_903798325.1 Fraxinus xanthoxyloides
GTCATTTTTTTAGTTTTTGTCACCTTTTAAGTTTTTCCCACTTTTTAAGAAGATAAAAATGAAATAATATGTTATATTTTCCTAACAAAATCAGCATGTGGATTGATATGAATATGGTGATTATTTTAAGAACACAATTAACGGTGTTGCACAAATGGATGGTGCTATTTCGGTATTTGTCACTTTTTTTAGTTTGTGTCACTTTTTTAAAAAAAAGTAAAAAAATGACATTGTGTCACTTTTTTTTATTTTACACAGTATTTTTTACTTCCTAAAAACTTTTCATATGGTTTTTCAAAACATCCATAATTTTAAGAGTATTTTTGTAAGTACCCCGACAATTTATTTGGGTGGGCTAAGTGTACTTGGGCTGATGGTGGGCTAATGAGCTAAAATTTTTCTCTTTGGAAATTACACCCATCCATGTTTTTCAAATGCCAATTTCAAATATCAGATTCAAAAGTTTTGTATTCCAAAATCAGGTAAAAATTTAAATTTTTTAATATTAATAATAATAAAAAAAATTAAATTAATCTAAATATTCACTTCACCCCATTCCATTTCCATCTGCCCTAGCAAATTTCATTCTCAAACCATGATTATTTTCCTTTTTCTCTCTTCTCTCACTCCTTGATGAGAATGTAAAATACTATATTTTTCATCCCTTTATCATATACTTTTGTGATTAATTAATACCTAAATGCACTCAGTATTCTTATATTCTGATTTATGTTGCAATTGGATGAATATGGTGGAATTTAAAAGAAACAAACAAAAATGACTAAAATGAAATAAATACAAAGTTCGGCGAATGAAATGAATACTCAAAAGTTATGTCGAACCTCACAATGAAAATTTTGTATTTATGGACGATTTGTAGCCCTTTGAGTTAGATTTCCAATACATCTTGAATCTCCTCAGTAGGGCATCAGGAAAGGAAAATATGACCAAAATACTGAAAGTTATCATATAGAAATAGATAAAACTATGTGGTCGCATTGTTTTAAAACAATGCGGTCGCGAATGGTGTTACAGGAAATTCAAAGGCTGAGTAAAACTCTTCTATGCGATCGCATGCATTTGTACTATGCGGTCGCATAGTATACTTTCGAGGCAAAAAATCTGATTTTCAAATTTGATTCAAACACTCATGGAAACATATTTCAAAACACTTTTAAGCCTTAAAATTGTGCAGAAAAGATACAAACGCCCCCATTCCCCATTTTCTCTCTTTTGCTCTTAGAATTTTTCATGAGTGGCTAAATTCTTGTACTTGGTCGAAAGAAATTGAAGCATCAGGACCAATCCAACTGTGAGATCTAAATAATTTTCATTGTTTAATTCATGATTTGAGTATTGAATGTTCTTCTGCGCTTATTTTCATGATTGTTGCATTTAATTATTAGGAGACCTACTAGTTTATAATTTGTTGTTATCTATCGCTAAATTAAATATCAAATCCGTAATTATTTGATCTCTTAAATTAATGAAACAACTAAGATTTAATGATTTGATGCGTTAGAAATTATTAAATTTTGGAAAGAACGTTTGACTAGATTAAATACAATCACTTGTGATTGTGTTATTTAGTTTCATCGATTTCTCTAATTATTAAGGAGGTTACTAGACTAAATCCATAACGTTTGTCTTAGGTTGTTTAGTCATTATGGTTAATTGGATCACTTGTTTTCTAATTAACTATAATTAAGGAGAAATAGGAAAATAAATCCAACGGTGAATATTCAAAGTGAGAATTATTATATATATATATATTTGCATTTATGATCAGTTATGAAATTTCAATGGTGGATGTAGATTTAGACCAAGATTTGTCCCTATGATTACTTTCGTTATTTTAATTTGAGTTATTTATTAGTTAATTTATTTAAAGTTGTTTGTGTATAATCAAAACTCACAATCATCGTTTATATAGCATAAGATTAGATTAATCACCCTTCGTGAGATCGACCATTGCTTCCACTACTACATTTGTTTATAGAAGTTAATGTTTTATTTTTCGGTGCCTGCGACAGCACACCGCTCATCTATCTAACCTATCCCTTGCACGGATCACAATCGTCAGAAGACGGTAACACTATGCAGAGAAGATGGCAGCAACGTTGATTTGTGCAGAAACGATGTCCAATCTGCCATCTTCACAGCGATGCTTTGCTGAAAAGTCACGCGATCGCCGATAAACAGTCCTGCTGTGCTGCGGCGTTGCACAAAGCCGTCGAACGTAGCGGGAATGTGCAAAGCTATTGATCACCCCTTCCTTCACTGACACCGAATCAGCCCTTCGATCAGCCACCTCCATCATCTCCACTGCCCCTCGACCCTTCATTCACGGGTGCGATGTGGATGTGGTTTTGGGGGTGGCGACAGCGTGGATGTGGTTTTAATTTTAGTGTATAGTCCACCAAGAATTAATATCACTTGGCAAGCCCAACCCAATTCTTAAAATTAAGTTTTTGTTTTAATTTTTGGCCCAATTTTTAAAACTAACTTTGTTTAATTTTAGTCCAAATCCTTCCCAAATTCATTCGATTCCCCTCTTTGCTTCAAAAAAATCTACCCTCGGGCCTCATTTGAGATTTTTGAAAACCGAATTGAAATTCCCAAATTCTTTTAACCTTAATTTTTTTCCTATCCACGGTCCACCCATCATCGGAGCCGTCGATTGCCGACCACCGATTGTCAACCATGAATCACAGCTATTGACGAAATATACATGTGAAGAAATTTTGGGGAGGAACTGTATGTCAACTGTTTAAGCTTTGTGAAACTTCCATTTTAAATGTTCTTCCCTGTCCCTCATGGAAGATGTTTTTTTGTGGAATTTTTTTATATTTTCACATTGTTACAGAAACTCATTATTGCCTAATATAGTTAAAATAATGTTAGATTTCCATTTCTTTTTGGAAACAAAAAAATGTAGGTAAGAAATTCTGGAGCTAATTTCATTTGCACGATGAGTAGACTATTGATATCAAATATAGTTTCTTATAATATGAACGAATTTAAGTTGGAAAGAAAAATAGTGGGATATGAATTTATGAATTTATAATTTCTTACAATAGATGGGTATGAATGTATGATTTGGGAAGGAAGATTTTAAATTCTAAGCTTTTACAATATGAATGAATTCATAATTATGGTTTTATCAATTTACGTTTATGAAATATTGTCATATTGAAGTGGTTTCGTTTTTATGTTTTAGATTTTAATATGAAGAAAATCGGCCTTCTATGGAAGAAAATCGGCCTTCTATCAGAAAAAAGAGCATTGTTATCTTTCTTTTCAAAGAGTTAAAAATTTAAAGGTACAAACTGTAATGTGTAATATTATATTACAACTTTTTTTTTATTATATATAAATTTTATTCGTACATTAAATTCTTAAAAAAAATTATTGCCCCTAGAACGTTGATTCCTGACTTCACCTGTAGTTGATAGTCTTTTTTCACGTCTAGACGTTGTCTTCGTGCTCTGTGCCTAAACAAGCCTTACAGAACAAAGGTCATACCACAGTAAATTTGATGTTTTTGCTTTAATTTTCTTGGACTAATTTAATTTTTACTAAAAAATCATGGATAGTTAGAAAAAAAAAAGTTTAATATATACATAAGTTGAATTAACTCATTAACTCTTGATACCTTTACTTATAAAATGCACTATATAATATCAAATATCTGAGTTATCCCTAATCCTACAAGAAAAGAAAACCACTAATTACAATGCCCACCTGGCACCTCTTTCGATCTAATCTATCAAATAGAGAAACACCTGGCCAGCCTTTACTGATTTCTTAATCCTTTTGACATCGATGACAGTGTTAAATTTATGTTTTGATTGAATGGAGTATATTATGTCTTTATTTGACCGAGATTAAAATTAAATTTTAATAAAAAAAATTAATGAAATGTGTGATTAAAAAATTATGAATCTTATAAAATATGTGACCAAAAATAAATATTGATTTTGACTCGAAATTTTAATCTATGGACAATGACTGAATGCATGTGACCCACGTGTCCACATCACCCGTTTGAACACGTAACCCTTTCGGTCACGCATTGATTGAAGAATGATCCATTTTGCAGAATTATTTGCGGGATATTTAAACAAGATAACATTATTATTATTATTAATCTAGGATCTTATCTTATGTATGATTTTTTGACCATGACGTCAAACGCGTAACATGGGATGCCTTATCCCAAATTTGAAAAATCGGGCAAGTGTTTATAAACCATTTAGTTATAAATCAAATTTTTTTATTATTATTTACATTCATAAGTACGAATAACTCATCCTTAATTCGATTTTATATATTTACAAATAAAATTGTTTAAAAACAGTTTCCAAACATATAAATTTTAAACAAGCATCGACTGCATTGCAGAGTACAAAAATATTGAGGTAGATTTTCTAACCTAATTTTCCTTCTAAGCCTTGATCTTGATATCAATTTGCACGCGTTAAAAATCTCGATCATCATTTTAGTTAATTAACTATAAATATTTCTCGAATAATCGAAGTACTTTCAAGATTGTTCTTCATTCATCGTTCTGTTTGCTTCCTTCAAAAATTGACAATTTAGATAACTTGAGAAATGAAATCATTAATTTTTCGAATGATTAAGAGTAACAGAGGAGAAATATTGTTTAAAAATAACGAATTTGGGGAAATGACTTTGGAAGTATTATGATAATATGAGAAAAAACTTAAAACTCATAATTTTTGGAAAATTAATTTAAAGGTAAAGTGACCGTCCAGAATCATTTTAGAAGTTGAGCAATTAGGTCGTTGAATTTTTCTACAATCCGTACTGCGAGTCTGGATTCATTTTGGTTTAGATCATATGTTAAAAAAATAAATATCTGCAACAGTTGTGAATTTGAAACTTCCATCAAATTTTCCTAATTTTAATATTAACCCATGTTTGGTTCCATTATTTCTTAAATATATTTTTCAAAACTCATTTTCGACATTATATTTTTTCATAAAATAATATTATATATAAATTCAAAATTTTTGCTTATTTTTTAATCTTACTTTATGCAAATTGGATAATACACACGTCACGTTTTTTTATTAATCAATTAAACAGATACTGTAACGTTGATCTAGAAAAATTGAAATTTCACCTAATCTTATGGTCAATTGTCAATTTGTCGTGAGTGGATGACCTAAAATCATCATTTGTATTTGTTCTATGATTGGGTTGAGAGTTCCATTCATATAATTATTTTTTGACACATTAAGGCTCTAATGACCATGACTTTTAAAAAATTAAATGAACGTTTAAAATTCAAAAGCAACTTTGAATCGATTTGACTAATTTTATAAAAGTGTTTATTCTAATTAAAATTTTTTTTATAAAAAATTGATTTAATGTTATTTTTTCTAAAAGGACTTTTAGAATAGAAAAAAGCTAAATATACATTTTGCATGACATCATGGTTGACACCCCACCCCCACCCTACGTGAAGGAAATCTATATAGTAATGTAATGGATGTGCTCAAAATCAAGAGTATATATGTTATCATACGGAAGAGTGTAAAGAAATGTATAAGGGAGAGTAAGTTATTTTAAAATTTTAATTTTCAAGGTAACTTTCTCCAGAAATTATTTTATAAGAAGTAGAAGCAAAAACAAAAGTCATGCCAACAAATTCTAAAAGCGTGTGTAAAAATTGTAAACGATTTAAATTATAAATAGATAGAAATAAATTATAGATAAGTAAATACTATTTGTCGATCTCTTAAAATTTGTAAAAAAAAAAGAGGTGATTTGAGTAGGGATAAATATAAGCAAAACATAAGTTAAGTTACTTTTCTGTTTTTTATGAAAAGATATTTATTAAATAATATGACACGTGCAGTTAGCTCGATAGAAGCTTATAGGGCTTTTGAATAGATTCGTCTTATCGCAATCTTTCTCATTTGTTGAAAGTATACGAGTAATAAGAGTTGTGTATTTTCACGAGTCGTGTGGTTAGAATTAGTGTTTAATTTTAACTTTAACTTCTCAATAATTAATTAAGCTATAGAAAATAAGCAAATAATCCAATTATTACCATCTTTTCATGTTTCTTTTACTTTCCATTTTTCGAAAATCCTTTTGATTCTATAAAGCTGTGCCGACCCCTTTCATTAATATATTAATTCTTGACGCGTGTAAAGCTCATGATTTTTTGACACCCGTTGTAATTCGTTCGATTAAACATAGACACATATGTCCCGTGCCGGCCCCTTTCATTTATTTATTAGGATCCGTGCCGACGCCTTACATTTATTTATTAGGATCCGTTTGGTTGGTGAACGTGGAAAGACTTTTTAATTTCATGTAAATTGAAAAATAAAAACACAAGTATTTTATATAAATGCATTTTTCATAAAATTGACAAAAAAAATAAATTTAAAGTGTTGTATCTTGAAATTCGAACTCAATTTTCACTTTCGTATCTAACAACAAAAGTAGAAATTGAATTTTTCGAATATGACATTTTTTATTGAATTTAAATCAATACCCTTAATTCTTGGCGCGTGTTTGAGTATTTTATAAGATATGTTTTATTAATTTCCCACAAAGCTCAAGATTTTTTGGCACCTGGTTATTCGTTCGATTAAAATAATCAAACATGGAAGCATCTGTCCTGTGCTTTTATTCAGATCAGACAGCTCACATTCCAATAATAATGACATGAAGATCAAGTTTATAATTCGTTATAAAATTGGAGTTATTTAAAAATACTTGTTAAAGAATTAATCTCTTAAATTATATATTACTTTCGAGAGCATTTATCTTCCAGATTTCTTGTGCAGATTCAACATAGATGACACTTGCTGAGATTTCTTTGGAGACAGAGTTGAGGATCCATGAAATCACAATATTGTTATTCGGTTCCAAATTTTCATCAATTCAGAATTGCTCTCAGATTTAGCTATGGATCTATCAATAAATCCTAGCTTATTTTCACTGATAGAGCAATTGTCATGGATCGAATCCAAGATGCGTAATTATCTCCCACCAATGGTTAAGACACAAGGATCAACTCTAGGTTGTCTGAATGGTGCAAGTAACAAGGACTCGATCCATCATCAATGTCGGAATTGTTTATTGATGAGGAATGATAAGGTCTAAATGATGGGCTAACAAAAAATTAATTTGGTTGGACTTGGCGTTGGTTGATTTGACTGGTTTGTTTAATTAATTTGCTAATTTATTTAAAAAAAATTAATTAATTCAATATAAAAAATTATTTAGATTTGGTTCTTCGGCTAGAACCGAGAACCAATCTCATCGGTTTCGATTCAAATATTCGTTTGGGTTATTTAACTTATGAAGAATCGATCGATTCAGTTTGGTTAGGTTCAAGAGTTTTGCCCAGTCATAAAAATTAAGTTGCATTCTGTTAAAGCGGTTGTAGCACTAACTCGTTGAACATATTAACATTTACTTCAGAGCTATCTATTAGTAAATTGCTAAATCTTAATTTGGTCATCGTATCATCTGTTTGGCCTCCATTTTCTATCTTCTAAAACTAGTTTTTCATCAAACTCATTTTAATTATATATTTTATAAGACTCACGGCATTTATTAAGTTTTCAATTGTACGTTTCATCAGATTTTATCAAAATTTACTAAAATTCTGATTTTAGCTAAAGAAAACAAGGACAATATTATTTAATCGTTGGATTGAGCTAAGTATGATTCAACACAAAGTTTGAGTTATACTCAGTAAATTTCTTCTTTTATCAGTCTTTATTTGCGCGAAGTAACATATATTTTTAGTTGTATATAATTATATCAAATCATGTTATACGTTGCGCCAATTAGGGCTCCATTTCAAAAAAAATTCATTTTTTTAAAAATTCATTTTCAACTACACATATATTTCATAAAATAAAGTTACACATAAACTCACAATTTATTCTTATCATTTAACCATAAACTCTTCAAAAATTCACTATTTCAAAACACATTTTTCCCTAAAATCTTATTTTAAAGGAGCCAAACGTGGGCTTAATCTCTGTAACTACATAAGATTGTATTTTATCACATAGAAGCCTAATTCTTGCAAGCAATACACACACTACATAATTTGATCAAGTAAAATGAGATAAATTAATTTGAAAACTCTTGACATTGGCTTAATCCTTATATAACCATGCAATATTAAAAGCATTGAATCGTAATGATCATTAGCTTTTGAATAAATAAATGAAAATCTCGTAAAAGTCTGACAACCTATTAATTATTATGAGTTTGAGCCGATAGTCTCGTTTATGGATAACTTTTGTCTATTTTTTTTCCTTTTCAATTACATATTATAAAAACAAGGTCGAAGTTCATTTTAATTCAAATCCATACGTAAGTCTATAACTTTTCACATAGAAAAATCTTGAACAAAATTTCCGTAAAACCCATATTATTTATTAAAATGGAAATGCCTGAAATTAACAATTAAAGAAAATAGTCAATTACTATTATGTCAACTTTTGATCATTTAGTTCAAGTTTGGGCTCTATTTTAACTTGGTTTTTTTTGAAAAAATATATTTTGAAATAGTGATTTTTTTTTAAAAAAAATGTGCGGTTAAAAAGAATAAAAAACATTTAAATTTACGTGTAATATTTTTTAATAGAGAATATATAATTAAAAAAATAGTAAAAAATATATTTTAAATAAAATGGAGTCCAATTAAGATCTAAAGATGAGTGCATATGACCCACCTCTACCAAAAGAGACCGAGTTCTTACCTGTTAATAGAAAAAAATTCTGGCCGACGCAATGAACGAACCCCCACGTTACACTCATCATCTTATCATATTTGGAAACACGTTTAAGCAATGTGCAGTGCATCCCCTTTTCCCGGTCTCATTCAAGTACGCGTGTATTCCGATTTCAGCCTAACTTTTTAGCTGTATTTGATGAACATTGTTGAGGAGAAAATATATTTTATAATGTGATGTGGTGGAAAAATATGTGGTTAAAAAATAAGAATTTTTTTTCAATTTACGTGTAATATTATTTTATTGAATAATGTGAAATTAAAAATAAATATTGAAAGAATGAATTTTGGAAAGAATGTGGATCATATAGAGACTTATACATTTTTGTAAAAGCAATTAAGAGCTTGTTTGAGCCCCTTTTATTTTTACAAAAATACATTTCAAAATACTGATTTGATGGAGAATGTGTAGTTAAAAAATATAATATATTTTTGAATATATGTGTAATATTATTTTATTGAAGAATTATAGTTAAAAATAATAGAGAGAAAAATGTATTTTGAAAATAATGAGATCAAACAAATACTAACTTTTCAAGTATCCGTTTGGTAAAAAATAAAATTCAAAATTTTAACTTAAGCCAAAACTAACAATTAATTTTAATTACATATTTTATGGGATTCACAACTTTTTCAACTACATCAAATTTTATTAAAATCTACTAAAAATTTGATTTTAATCCACATTAAACATGGGCCAAAAATAACAATAAAGGTAATAAATATTTTTTTTCTTTAAATAATATTAATTTTCTTCTATAATGAACTTGGACCATTTCCAATCTTGTACCAAAATTTGCACCATTTTGTACCAAACTAAAAATAATCTCCAACCCATGATATCAAAAGTTGCACTAAATGAATAATGTTTAATATTTTTCTTTATTTTTTAAAATTCTTGATAATTTATTTATCTCAAAACTTATTTATTTATTTATTTTATCACTACATAAATTATTAAATAAATAATTACATTTAGTTAACAAAATGTTGAATTCATTAATTTAAAAAAATATAGTACAATTAATAGAAATACAACAATTTAAAAACTAATAAATCATATAATATTAAAAAAATAGTGTAATGCTTTTCGAGTCGCAACATCATAATATTACAAAGTCAAAATAGTACTCACAAATAATTGTTTTTTATTAAATGATTAAAAATTATTACAAATGCACATAATAATAATACTACCAATAGTAGCCGTAGTAGTAGTAATAATAATAATAAGGGTAATTAGTACAAAATGTTCTTACCTTTACACGATTTTGTGAAAAACATCCCTACCTTTCGTTTCTTGGTGCAGAACTTCCTTACCTTTCCAATTTTTGGCGCAATATATCCTATTTTACCATTTTACCCTTCTATTGAAATAAAACAAAC
>CAIGRL010076543.1:0-14595 GCA_903798325.1 Fraxinus xanthoxyloides
CCCCCCCCCCCCCCCCCCCCCCCCCCCCCGTGGCCATCTTGCTCTACATGCCCAGAAAACCACTTGACTTCTGTTTTTCTTTGATAAAGTATAATCCATTGGTGAAATGTGGAGTGTATTTATTATGTTTCGAAATTTGAATTTTTCTTTTGTCTGCCATAATTTTCATGGTTTTCATTGATCTTCTGAATCATATTTGATATTAATTTTGATCTTTTTATTTATGGACAAATTATAAAACTTGAACTTATGATCTTTGCTTGCTTGCATTTGCCTCTCCTTGGCATTTTGTGATTCTTACTCAAAGTTTCCTTTTACAGATCAGGACACATGCTATTCGGAAAGCTCATGAGAACATCGATAAAACTTTAAAGGCTGCTGAAGTCATATTGTCTCAATTTGATCTTNTATTCGGAAAGCTCATGAGAACATCGATAAAACTTTAAAGGCTGCTGAAGTCATATTGTCTCAATTTGATCTTTCTGTTCAGGTTAGCTTTTACTGAATATGCTTTTTTCTTGCTTCCCTATGTAAAAGTTTTCCTTGACTCATGTGAATATATAACTTGGGCACCTAGTTTCTTAAGTCTTCTAAATGTGATCTTCTCTTTAGACTTGTTATATTTGAACCAAACAAGTCATGCCCAATGAACTTTGGGGAGTTTATTCCTAGTGGATTCCCCAGCATTTTGGTCAAATTGGAAATACTATTATTCTAGATATTTGAAGCATATCTTTACTCATATTATTATGCAGATTTTTTTTTTTTTTTTTATTTTGGTAAAATTGGAAATAATATTTTTTTATTTATTTTAATCATATATTTAATCATATTTTTATTCATTTTTTTTTTTTTTTTTTTTTTAGCTACAAAAACTTAATGTTGAAAACAGATTGTTGAAGTTTATGGACGAGGTACCAGGTTGATAGATGGAGGATAAAGTGACAGGAATACAATTGGATTAATTGAACTTTGGCTGTAGAACTGAAAATTCAAAAACAAGGGAGGTAATATGAGAAGAAAAATAGTAGGAAAGACGTTTCAAAGATCCAGGAGTGTTTATGCTTTTTATTCTACCACCATAACAAGTGATATAGTGGATTTCATAAATGTTGGGGGACGAAGACACTGGATTTTATGAATTTGTCAATGACCAACTCATACAGTTCGCAATACACTGGGAATCCAACAAAAAGAAACTTGGAGACAAATCCTATTTCAACTTAATTTGTATCGAAGCAAATGCTACGTGCAATATACATAGGAAATCCCACTAGAAATGCAGAATTTCACTGCTCCAGCCTGATGAAAAGCTGCTAGGCAAAATGACCATACTACCTTTAGAATAAATAATAAATAAATAAATTTCAAGTTAGTATTGAATTAAAAGTCATTTTGGTTTTCTTCGTAATGGAATGCTGTTAAAAGTCCTTTTGGATTCCTTGATGGTGGGATGCCTATAAAAGAAATGAGAGACTTTAGGGCTCATACCTACAACAATATTTTTGTACGTCTAACCATCGTGAGACATTCTTGAGGTAAAATTGTTAAGGTGATCCTACTCTATAGAGAACAAATGATTCAAATGATGAATTCAGGTACACACCTAATATTTTATATTCCGCATTAGCGATTGTGATTAACATGATAGTTCAAGATCTTTATGTTGTATTTTCGTATCTAAAAAGTAAAATTTTATTCCTTAATGTTTGTTAATACCTGTAAATTACAGTGAAGGAATTTCTAATTAATATTTGGTGTAATTAATGTTTAATGCTCTACTTTATCATTGTATAAGAATGCTGTACTCTAATGGCACTTGTAATGCAATTTTATTGCGAAAATTTCCCAAATATGGAATCACGGAGATACTTGTTCAACTCGTGGGTTTGCTAAGGACTCCAAATATAAACACGTATTTTTAAAAATAGAGAAATAATGCATTCACACAACTATATGTCGGAAAGTTGGAACATTCTATAAGTTCACATTGCATTATGGTATGCACACTAAGATAGTAATAAAAAGATGAAAAATGCTAATATTTATCCTTTTTGACATATAAAATCCAGTTATGCTATTCAAATTTTTTAATTTTTTTAATTTTTTGGTTACAGACATGTCTAATCATTATTTATGGGCTTAATTTTTTAAATCTTTTATCATTCGAGTTTATGGTTCAAATTTTGAATAGTGGCACATAGTATATTTTATAATGTGCCATTTTGATTTTTCTCTTGATGTTTCTTTCATGTGCATATTGTTTTATTAAAATCAACTTATTAATGTGGTTCGCACATTTCGTTCCCTCATTGTGCGTTTGTTATTATCAAAATCTATGTTTAACAAGGCTCAGTCGGATCCTTAGGCATTTTACCTTTGTGAGGCAAGGCGAGTGCTGATGCCTGAGACAAACCAATAAAAGAACTCAATACAATATAAAAATACCAAAATATGCTAATAATAAACCATAAAACATGTTAAGATCCATAATAAATTTAATTGCCATAATTAAAACTTTAGTTTGCTAAAAAACATGAAATAGGTAAAAGAAGTAGCAAAAATAACTTCTCACATTAGTTAGCACCAATGTTTTAAAAAGGGACCCAACTATAGACCCCAAAAAGAGAAATGGTCAAAAGGATGAACCGGGATCGAATCGGTGATTTTAAAAATATACATTTACAAAACTTAAAAAAATATACATTTAAAAATTTTAAAAACTATATATTTACATAGGTTGGACCGTTTAAACTGGGAACAGGTCACGAGTTTTTTGAATACCAATCAATTTAACGGGTATTGTAGCGGATTTTTAATTAAGGGTTTTATAAACCTAACCGGACTGATTTTGGTCCCAGTGCCTTGTTGAACAGGTCGAGTCGGTCCGATTTTTAAAATATTGGTTAGCACGTGACAAAATTGTACTTTACTACTAAGAGTGAAAACAATCTAGAAGTCTCATATATCATTGATACAAATAGGATCTTTAAGGTAATCGTCTTCATATTTAATTCTCAGTATCATCCTCTAGTTGCAATGGGATCTTCCTCTATTTCCCTATCCCTTCCCATTCCATGTAAAGGAAAAAAAAACAAAAACCTTGTAAAAACATTGAGTTATTAAAAAATAACCCAAGAATCTAAGAGTTGTAATAAAATGTCTAGACAAAGCAAGACAACAAGGCGAACACTTTATTGCCTTGAGGCTAGGCTTGAGGAGTATGTGTAGTAACACTAGGTGTGAGCGTCACAATGGCACTTGAGGTGTAAGCTTTGAGGCGTTTGAAGAAAGTCTCACACGAGGAGGGACTCGCTTGTAAGTTTCCAAGTTTTAGACAATGACAAAATACATTTATTCAGAGTACTCATGTCAAGACACTTTTTATATTTTTCACTCTAACTATATTGATGATTAACTTGCTTATTAAATCGAAATATGTATATAAATACAGAAAACATTATCAACATAAGAAATCATTTCAATTTTCTATAGATGTACATAAATTTAGTTAAGAAAAAGTAATAACTACTAAAAAATATTTTATATTTACATTGTAATGTAAAATTTTTTGTATTCTACTCAAACATGTTATAAGCATTTTATCATATATTCATAGAGTAAAGACACAACGGAAAGGATGTCATGTTCTGTTCCAATGACAAGGGTTTGAATCCTTTAAAATAAACATTTGCAACCCAACGAGTTCGCTAGTTCTGGGGTTGGGCTTGTGGGTTATAATGACGCTGTTTTCAACATAGCGAGTCTCTGTGCATGATTAAAAACATGTTTGGCAAGTGTTATAAACTGTTTTATTTATAAATAGATATAAATGAGTAGTGAATAAGTGGATAGTATTTGTGATTTCTACAAAATGTGTAAGAAAATTGGTTTGACCATTTTTCAACTATTTGTGAACAGATTTTAAACACTTGCCAAACATATGCTAATTTATGTTATCAAAATCGGCGGTAGAACACAAGGGAAGGTCGATGACGTGCTAAGCCCAGGTTTTAACTTCATTTTTTAAAACTTATTTTTCTTCAGACTCGTTTTTAACTATACATTTTATGGGACTTAAAACTTTTATCAACTTTTTAACTACATGTTTTATTAACTTTTATCAAAATCTATTGAAAATCTTCTTTTTAACTAAAGCAAATAGGGGCTAAATTTGGAGATCTATTAGATGGAAAGGAAAATAAAAGTTTTATGAATCTGACTAGATATGGAAACTTATTGGCAAGTTTTGAAAGTCTTTAGTTTGGAAAAAAGAATCTAGGATAGGATTGCTATGAACAATACGTTTTTTGAGATTATTTTGTGGTGTAAGGCCATTTTAATTATTGCATAAGTCGCCCTCAATTTATTAGCTCTCTCCACAGATTGCCTATCGATGTAAAATGTAAAGGTTTGGTGATTTTATATCCAATAGTAATATCCCCTTACGCTTAGTATGAGTTGACTGGAAGGATTAACTAGCTTGTTTTTGGGATAAAAGGATTTAATAACTCATCTGTTACTATGGGAGGTACCTGTTAAGGTAAAACGTGTGTTTATTGTTGTAAGTAAATCTGATTTTCGGTTCCCTAGTATTATGAAATTTCATTGTTTGGGGTAGGGGTATTAGGTGCCCCCATCTGCTGCTCTATTCCGGAGCCTCCCAAATATGTATTTCTTGTTTATAACTGCTGATATCTATGAAATACTTCTTTTTTGTAGGTTGAAGCTAAAATACTTAAAGGGCCACATGAGGACCTAGAAAGTTATCTTCAAGCAATTGAGCAACTAAGAAACAATATTCGATTTTTTAGTGACAACAAAAGCTTCAAGAGTAGTGATGGAGTGGTTAACCATTCAAATAATTTACTTGCCAAGGCTATTTCCAAGCTGGAAGAAGAATTTAAACAGATTTTGTCATCTTACAGGTATATATTTGCTTCCTTTGGTGCAAGAAATTTTTACCTTGTAATCGTTCCATTATTTTTAAACTAAAAGTTGTCTTGGACTAGACACCTTTCATGCTCATGATTTTATGATGGTGGGACTGATTTGGTTCACCCAGCTCGACTAAGTCTTGTACTATACATGTGTATGTAGTCACTAACTTGCTGTATGAAGGTAGTACATTAACGATGTGCTCACAATTTTTGACTAATATTGACCCTTCCATGTCATTAAATTAAGGACATAATGTTCATTTTAAATAAATTACAAAGAAAATTGCAAAAATGGCAAGGGAAGATGAACTCTACAGATTTAATATTGTTTTGATTTGCCGCCGCCATTTGCCAACACCCAATAAATGAAATTTGTTTGTCATTTCATTGTACTTATAGACCTACTTTCTAAATTTGCCTTCACAACTGGGACAATCTAAAGACAGAAGCGAGTTTTTGTGTGTAGAAACACAGAGGTCTTAACGGGTGTTGTGGATGGAGGTGAAGAATATATTTTGCTAATACTTGAAATTTTGAAATGAGGATGGGTAAACATTAGATGCATGTCTCATGACCTTCTGATTTTTGAGTATTTAGTAGAATCAAAGGTGGATAATGATGATATTAATAAAAACGACATACTGGAAAGCACTGAACTCTCATTAGTATGTATAAGATCTTAAGCATTATTTATGCTCAGTAGTGAAATTAAATTGTTATTCCTGATTTTTATTGAAAATTTCAATCGTTTAGTTCCTGTATATGTTATGTATGCATTTAGAACACAATCTATGCTTTCTTCGACGAAATGTACATGAACCTTAGGTTTGGGCCCCAAAGATGGCTTGCCATTTTGGTGCACGTTGCTTATTTAGTAGCTACTAGCTATACTGTCTAGTTCTTGACTAATTACCCTACATGGTTGATCAACATTTTGAAATCAGACTTTGATATTTTTCCCTTACTCTTTAGACTTGTTACTACTTTATGCAGGATGCTTGTCATTTACTATTACATATTGTATATCAACAAAGTTATGCTTGTTATTTATTCTCATATATTGTATATGAACCTGGATATGCATGATACTCCACCTTTATTTCGTGTTGTCTGCATGTTAAATTAAATTTCTGCATATGCAGCAAACCTGTTGAGCCTGAACGACTTTTTGAGTGCCTTCCCAATTCTATGCGACCACCATCTGGATCACCTGGAGATCAGGCTGATTCCAATGGCAAGATTCCATCATCCGACAGTCATTCTGAGCATCAAAATAGTGAAGAAAATTCTGCATACACAACACCAACTCTTATTCCACCCCGGATTCTGCCTGTGTTGCATGATTTAGCACTACAGATGGTTCAGGCTGGTAATCAGCAGCAGTTACTGATAATATACAGGTGAGTAATAGAATTGGCTTCGCATGCACTGAGCAGGTCAGAAGAGTGAACTGAAAGGTTTAGTGTGTCTTTTCCCTGTGATATAATTGGTGATGTGATAATTTCCACTTGTTTCTATAATACTGGAATTTGGTTATCAATTTGACAATTGAAGTTGTTCTGGAAGTATGAGAAAATCACTTGATTATGGTGTTCGGCTGCCATATTACATTGGGTTCTCACATCTCCTTTTATTTCACAATGGTCTCAAACTTTTAGATCAGAGAAGAAGAAATAAACACATTCTAAGAAATCAAATTACAACCTTCTGCATCGTGTTAAAAATGTCGACAAGTCACCTTTTCCTTTTTTATTTCATGTAGGGAAGCTCGTTCTTCAGTTTTAGAAGAAAGCCTTTGCAAATTGGGAGTAGAAAAGCTTAGCAAAGATGATGTTCAGAAGATGCAATGGGAAGTTTTGGAAGCTAAGATTGGGAATTGGATACATTTTATGAGGATTGCTGTATGTTCTCTCTGTAATGTTCACGCATATTTGAATTGATTTGTTTCTTGAGAATCCAATTATTTCCAAACAGGTCAAGTTGCTGTTTGCTGGTGAACGTAAAGTTTGTGATCAAATTTTTGAAGGCTTCAATCCCCTCATGGATCAGTGCTTTGCTGAAGTTACTGCTGGGAGTGTGGCAGTGCTACTGAGCTTTGGAGATGCAATTGCCAAAAGCAAAAGATCCTCTGAAAAGTTATTTGTGCTTCTCGATATGTATGAAATAATGCGAGAAATTCACTCAGAGGTATGGGACATTTTCTTTCGAGCAGTAACTTCCTTATGTACGATGAGAACTATGAGGTTGGCAAATATCTTATTAGCTCTAAATTTTACTGAAAAACATATTCAAAATATATAGAAGTTTTTTTAGCCTGGTTTTAAAGAAAATATTTCTTGAGATTGTTCTCTTCCAAATTGATCCTGTGTGTCTATATATATATATAATGAAACTAAAGAGCTGAAATTTGGCAGATCGAAGCGCTTTTTAGAGGTAAACCCTGCAATGAAATCAGAGAATTGGCCTTGGGTTTGACAAAGAGGCTTGCACAGACAGCACAAGAGACTTTTAGCGACTTCGAAGAAGCCGTTGAAAAAGATGCAACAAAAACTGCCGTTGCAGATGGAACAGTTCATCCTTTGACAAGCTATGTGATTAACTATGTGAAATTCCTGTTTGAGTATGCCAACTAACTCTAAAACCCTGCCTTTTGAATACTTAGTGCTTGTTTGGGTTTCACTGTAATCTCCTTATAATTTGAAGTCAAAGTCAAAACATTAATTTTAACCAGACATTCACAACTATTATCCACATTTTGTGGGACCCTTTATTCCTCATCATTATAATCTCATTATAATGAAACCAATTCAAGCACTTATTTGGAACTAAATTAGAAAGTCTCCTTACAATGCCTTCTTATATAGTCATTTTCCAAAGTTACTGCAAATCAGCATAATAATAAATACTGCTGTATATCTACTTCCTCTTTTGGGTGTGTTCAATAGTTTAACTTTCCCCCTGAAAATAGATTACTATATAATTTTATTGTTTGCATTCTTACATTTTTCTTCTGTATGATTGCAATTCTATTACGTCTTAATCAAGATGTTGTATATCATAAATGAAAAGATTGAAATTCAATAAGCTCTTGACATATAGGGCTGAAAAAGAAAGTGGAAACTATGATCGACAATATTTTTCTATAATTGACATTGGACACAATAAACTTATGAACTAGATATTGCTAATTTACGCGTTCCATTTATATAGAATCTTCTCTAGTTGTTCTTTTTAAATGCCGAGTCAAGTTTGTTTGTTGACATTAAATACCGTTTTCAGCAATAGAACTGATAAAAGGAGAGTAGGTAGAGTCCTTTAATTTGAGTTTGAGTGAAATTGTCGTCCTTCAATCATACTAAACCTAGTCTTATAAATGAGTTATGAGTAGGGGTCCCCTGCTGCAGGACGGAATCAGATTCCGGAAAGGAGATTTTTCTGAACATTGTGGACTTTTAAGTATTTTTTCCTCCTATACTCAGTTGAAGAAACTTTCAGAGTGGATTAGTGAGAAATACATTAGTTTTTAAAGATAATAGGGTTAATTAGAAAACATGTTACTTGGTTACTGTCTTTGTTAGAATTTGAGGACACAAGATTAGCACATCTGCTGAAAATGTTGATTGGAATAGAGAACCCGTGAGTTCTTAGATCTTTAATTTACTACGTTAATGTTGCCTCGTGCACATAGATGTTATTGAAAATCAAAAGTTCTCCTTTGTTTGGCTAGTAATCAGTATTTTATGCTTATTCATTTCTTTTATTCAAATTATCTCCTTCACGTGACTTAACATTTACAAGTCGATTTAAAGAACAAGTCCTATATCTTTCTTTCTTTTATTTATTTATTTATTATCTAATCCATCTTAGCCTTGGCAGGAGTTTTTATGTTCCGACAAAAATTTGATGGGGGGTTTTTGGCACTATCACCATCTTACATCTTTATTTATATTACTCACATAAATTTCATTGCCAAATACAATAAATGGTCTGGAAATAAGTTACAGTGCATGATTTTTGGCTGTTGTTTTGTCCTCCGAAGCTTTTTGCCTACTTGAACTTCAAAATTCGAGGAAATATGTGCATCTTCATTAAACTCATTTTTCCACGAACTCATTTTCAACTACATATTATCCCAATAAAATAATTATGCACGTGTATCCATAACCTTTTTTCCTACTTTTTAAACACATTCTAAAAAAAAAATCATTTTTCATAAACTCTATTCGCAAAAAATCTACATCAGGCCTTTCGAGTCTTCAACAGATGGAACACAATAAACTCCTTCTTAATCATTATTTTTATTGTGTATAGATGACATGTTATGTTCATCAATTTGAACTTTCCCTTTTATCAATATCTTGTGGTCCGGTTAAATGCTGCAATATTCTGTAATAACTTAACTATAATTTTGCTGCTTTAAATTATTTGATTTGTTTAATGTAATATGAACAAAAAATACGTTGATTTCATGTTGATTGTAAGTCTATTTACATTTGTGTACATTCAACTGAAATTAATGTCTTTTTATTCTTGTCCAGCTATCAATCAACCTTGAAGCAACTTTTCCGCGAATTTGAAAATGGAGATGACTCAAATTCTCAGCTAGCTGCTGTTACAATGCGTATAATGCAGGCTCTTCAAACCAATTTGGATGGAAAATCTAAGCAATATAAGGATCCTTCTTTGACTCATTTGTTTCTCATGAATAACATTCATTATATGGTCAGATCTGTCCGCAGGTTATATCAATTTTTACGGATTGTTGAAACATCACAAGCCATATTTTTGTGTCCGTCAAAATTTTAGTTTATATATGTGTTGCTTTTAGGTCTGAGGCCAAAGATTTGTTGGGCGATGATTGGGTGCAAAGACATCGGAGAGTTGTGCAGCAACATGCAAATCAATACAAGAGGATTGCGTGGACAAAGGTACTACTATCCCCATATTATCACATTAGTTAACTAAGAATTGGTGATCTATTGCTCCAACTAATGCTACCTGTGAAGATCGTAATTTCCTGAACTGATTTCTACTAGATGTGTGGTTAGAATTTTTGATATTGTAATAATAGGAAGATACAAATATCAAGTTTTGTATTTTTAGGTAATGCTGCATTGAATTTTGCTTCTCAAGACTTGTAGCATGTCTAGCTAAGCTTAAGAAGTTTACTTATAAGTAAATAAATTTTGAATAAATAAATTATTTTATTTGCAAAGTTGAAAATAAGAAGTTACTTATTTTGGAGTGAGGATCAAAATCAGTAAATTTCCTTGGCATATGTTTGGCTCATGTTTATAAACTATTTATAAACATGCAAGCCACCTTTTGTCCACACATCTTGAGGGATCCACAAGTACTATCCATTTGTTCACCACTTATTTTTACTTATTGATAATAAACAAATCTGATGTCCTGCCTCCAGTGGGCAGGATAAAAAATTCTCACAGACTCTTGTCACATCATGTGGGAAGTTTTTATATCAAATTCATGATAATTTAAACAGTTTATAAACACTTTGAAAAGTAAGAAAATAGTAATATATTCCAATATGATTGAAATAAGAAGTTAGAAGTAACTTTTTACATCTTCCTAAGGTTAGAAAACACTCTTAGCCACTGTTTGATGGCGATTATTTGACAAAACAAAGTTTTGAATAGCGAATTTTTGGAGAATGCGTGGTTAAAAAGAGGGAAAAGATTTTGGGTTTACGTGCAGAATAATATATTATGTAAATGTGTGGTTGAAAATGAGTATGTAGAATAAAGAGTTTTAAAATAATGGTCGTCAAATAGGGGCTTAATTTGGGTTTCAGCATATATATCTCTGAAGAAAGCAGACTTTCATTCACCAGCTTAGCATCTTATGTAATTAATGTTGCCGCACACACACTAGGATCGCAACCCACACGTGTGTGTCCTATATAATATTCATCCTGGAATGGAACGAGAACATTCCTGTTCTTTTCCCATCTTAATGCAGATATGCACTTAGGCATTTGCATTTCCTTCTACACCTCAATATAATTAGCGAGTACTTTGTTTGGGACTAGTTTCCTTGTATGTTAAAATTGAATGATTATCTAATGTACGGGGTGTTATTCATTTTCTTTTGGTGGATGCTGGCAAAATTTTATAGTACGACTGTTGAACTAATCCACTGAGAAGAAAATAGTTCATGAGAATGTGGTATTTAAGAATGTGCTAACATTTGGAACAATAATCTTCTATCGAAAAGCCACATGGAATCCATCAATTCCTGATAGAGTTGTGACCTAGCTCTCTGCTAGACTGGGAATTTTTTTTATTTTTTTCCTTCCATTATTTGGATATCGTAAAGAAGAAGCTCCATCTGTTATATAAAGCCTCTTACGCCTTTTCATAAAATGGCATGTATTTATTTTGCAATTCCTTCTACAGATTTTGCAGTGCCTCTCTGTTCAAGGCCTGACATCTTCCGGAGGCGGAAGCACTGCTAGCATCGATGGAGGAAATAGTAGTGGAGTATCAAGAGCAATAATCAGAGACAGGTGTGTTTCAGTTGTAATTTCCTGGAGAACATTCTGTGCTTGTTGAGCTGTATAATTTGAACTAAAATGTCGTTTGACTGAATTATTGCATTTCATTAACAGATTGAAGACATTTAATATTCAATTTGAAGAGCTTCATCAAAGACAATCTCAATGGACAGTTCCTGATACTGAGTTAAGAGAATCCCTGAGGCTCGCAGTTGCTGAAGTCTTGCTTCCAGCTTACAGATCTTTCATTAAACGCTTTGGGTACGTTTTTCTATTATCGGTATAAATATTTCATAACACTTCTACATGAATTCTGGTGTTATCACTTATCCTTATATTCTTATGTATACTTATGGGAAACTTGTATCATTGACACACCATTCTATTGCCCGAGTTGCAAGTTGGTCTCAAACTTTTCATTATATTTGTACAATCAATCTTCAGCGATAGATACTGTCCAACTTGTGTTAAATTGTCAATGTGTCCCTTATTGAATCATACCCCTCTTTAAATTTCTAGGCACCAGCTCCAGTTGGGAAACAAAACTTAGCTTTATAAAGTTGGATATGAAAGGGCACACAACAATTTAAAAAAGATTTGGACGGTTTTCATTATTGGGACCTAGAATCATTCTGTCATTTGGAAGTTAATTTCTAGGTTGAATTGAATCCTAAGGCGCTTTTAAGCTTGCAAATATAATGGAGACCAACTTGCTACTAGGCCAATAGGTTGGGAGCCAATGCTGTAATTTCCACAATATTTTTTCGAGTAAGTTACACTTGAAAGAATCCTAAATGAACCTACGGAGCCCATATCTTGCATATTAAAAATTTATATCATCAAAGTCTAAGGATAATAATTCTACATTGGACGCATTGTATTTCTAATTTGCAGCAAATGGAATAGTATAGTCTCATTCTTACTGTTAACGACATCACCCTCATTGCAACAATGACGCGAACTTGGATTTTTGACATGTATCAGGCCTCTGGTTGAGAATGGTAAGACCCCGCAGAAGTATATCAGATACAATCCAGAGGATCTCGAACATATGCTTGGTGAGTTTTTCGAGGGTAAGACCTTAAATGACCCCAAGCGGTAGATTGATCTGTGTAATGAGGTTTACAGGCCTCGACTTTCTTTTATTAGACAAAAATGGGGCCACTGTCTTGTTCATGATGTTTTTTCACCATTTCCCTCTTGAGGTGGTTTAGTTCTTCGGCTGCACGTTGTAATATATTGTAGAGAAGCTTTCTTACTCATAGATTGCTTGTTTTTTGGATGGAGAAATTGTAACGAGGTATAAATGCTTTACCATGTTTGGACCCGCCAACGCCAAGGCACATTTTTAGGTGCTTATCTGGACATATACTGCCCAAATAAACCCAGTTTTTAAGCCATCCAAACACGCCTATAATTCCTCTATTCTGATATTTACATTAAAAAATAAAAATGGAATGATTATTTAACTTTCAATTTTCAAAGATTGTTGTCTGATAAATAAAAATTACGATAAACCCAAATTTCAAAACACCAAAACACAAAGTTGTAATTTGTATAAATGGTTGGTACGGTGGGGACTTATTTCAATTTAATACACCAACTTTTAGTTTATATAATAATGCAACACTAATTACCTTATATAATAGATAATTTGCCGACTTGTGATATATTGATTAAGCATATATAAATTAAAATAAACTAATTAATATCTTACGATCATGTATGAAAACCCAAATTTGTTTTTTCATTTATGAGAGAGATCGTTGCAAACTGCAGACACAATAAAACTCGAATAGTTTTGCTATAGTTACAGTTTTGTTGACCATATGGTACATATTTTTGCCATTGATTTTAACAATACTTAGATGATGTTTGGTGGAGGTTAAAATTAGATTTTTAGTAGATTGCGATAAAAAATTTGAAAAGTGTGATTGAAAAATTGTGGGATCCATGAAAGATGTGGTTAATATTGATTGTTTGACTATGACTTGAATTAAAATCAGATTTTAATCCGGACCAAACATGGACTTAAAATAATCAATGATATTGATTTTGACACCTCACAGTGTCAAAGAAAATGTATATCTTTACGTACAGATAGCTTAATTCAAACTCGAAATACATAAATTATGAACTAGAAAAACATAAGAAGCCAGCTCGTGTTGAATTTGCATGGAAATGAAACCCAGTTCTCTCTCTCTCTCTTCAATGCATAGAAACGATGACCTACTGAAATCATTGAAAACAGCATGATTAACCATATCCATGATCTCATAAAAAAACATTCTCGTTAACTTTATTGACCAACTCAGCACCTTAAATTGGGCATTATTCTTTTCAGCAGTCCCACAAATATATTCCTCTCTCTCTCTCTCTCTGCGTCTCTGATGATTGAGGGATCCGAGGCTTTGATCATTGAAAGAGAGAGAAGAGATATATTCTAATTATATGGTGATGAATAAGAGTTGGAGATCCGAGATCAGTTCCCTTACTTTCATGCAAAGATCACTTGGAATAGAAAGATCAAAGCTAGCGTGATCACCTTTAAAACACCCATTTTCACCTTTTTCTTTTCTTAAAGAAACACTGCAAAAGTTCATTGTGTGGAAACTTTGTCTCCATTCCAAAACCCCAACTTTTTTTTTGTAAACAACACACCTTCTCTCTCTCTCTCTCTCTAATCTCTGATTCCATGCAATAGGAAAACAAAAAAAAGTTGTATTGCCTTACAAAAAGCAATATTATAGCTACATTTACTGCCTCTTTGCTTTTCCCTTTTCTTCTTTCCCGTAAGGTTATATATTATTAAATTCCACTTATAATGATTTACAGATTATCATGCTTTTCTTTTGAACGGCTACCCATCATAGTTTAATCACAAATGTTTAAATGTTCCAATTATCAATCCGCTTTTCTCGAATAAATTAGTGCCACAACACACATAGAAATACCCTTGAAACATAAGGTTCCATTTGATTGCAAGAATGTAATTGAGTGGAAAGAAAATGAATTTCAGGGAATTGAATTGCCTAGAACTTGTTTTACTAAGAATTGTCAATTAATTGTGTTTGATTGATATAATTTTTTACCTGAAAAATATTGAAATTTTAAATATTTTGGTGTTCGTTTAGCTTTATT
>CAIGRL010076556.1:0-11163 GCA_903798325.1 Fraxinus xanthoxyloides
TACAGAATGTATGAAGAAATCAGAAATTTTTTCACTAAAGTTTCCTCTCGTCTCTCTTATACAGATCTCTCTATACAATTTCTAATGTATACAAAATACACCATGAATCACTAAGATTTTACAAAAGATTTACACTTAAGAAATCTCATGAAAACATAGAGAATGGCACGAAGGAAGAAAAAAAGAAAACCCTAGAATCGGAACCGTTTCAACACACCACAGAATAATCTAGAAAGCGGGTATAAAGCCAGTCTAGAAACGTAACAAATCCAACGGTCCAGATTCAGAGGCCCAATAGCATAATAGAGAGGCAGCCCAACTAACATATCCTAAAGGTTTTGATGGACAAAGTGGTACGGCAATACCGTCGAGGGTACATATTTTGGTAAACAAAGAGTCTTGGCTAGATTCCAGACATCAATGATTTAAAAGCTTCACCTTCCTTAGCTCCTGTTTGAGCTCCATTCTCTAAATACTTCATTTTTTTTTTCTCAAAATTATTTTCACCACACATTTTCAAAATAAAATATTTTTGCTTGCAAACTTCAAACTTTTTTTATTCTTAACTGCAAATTCTCTAAAATATCAATATGACAAAATCTATTTTTCCAAATTTTTTTCCAAACTTGTGATTTGATTTTTGACGCAGAAAATATAATCAATCGCATTTACGAAGAGAGTGAAAATATGAGGAAAAAAAATTTATTAACCTTATAATTGATGAAAATGCTCTGCATAATCACATTACATTCTTCTCTGAGTTTATCCTACCATTCCTATAAACAGAAGTCACTCTTCATTCTATCATTGAGATTTAATCGCAATTCTCCTCCAATCAAAATATCCTCAGTTTAATTTGTCTTACTAGCGATTAATTAATTAAGTCAACTCTAAATAGCTAAGGATATTTATATAGCTTAAGAAGCTGTCTTAAGAAGCTGTCATTGGCCTGTGGGATGCGACATAGCAACTTGTATTATTAACGAAGTCCAGAAATCGAAGAGAGAATATTTGGAGTTCAAATTCCAACGTCCACAACACAAAAATTGGATTTTTATTCAATTAATTTTGGGGTCTACGCACTGGCTCTTCAAGACGCAGACTAGGTAATTCGCGGGATGTGTTCCAAACTGGCCGGATAAGTGCCGAGTTGCTTCTAGGAGAATTCCTGCTTTTCAGGATAAATCCTGTCTTCCACGAGAGAGTTTGTCTTCCAAAAGTCTCGCATTGAAAACTTTATGTAGTGCAAAAAATAATTAAAAAAGACAATAATAATGTGTGCAAAGACGCAACACTTTTGTTGACCGTTAAATTAACACAGAGGTCTTAGGCATGGCGTTTTTGCCGCACCTCGCGTCTTGGCGCCCTAAGCACGCTATTTAGATTTTAAGAACGCTGTTGAAAATGACCGTGGGAACTAAATTTCAAATACTTTTGTTGACCCATGGAATTAAAATCAATTTTTTGGGAAATCCTCAATAATTCCATTGACTTTTGTTTATAGAGGAATTTTCTTTCATTTTATTGCAAGCTACAAATAACAAGATTGATAATAACCACTCAAATCTAGAGGGGACAAGCTTAAACTTTTCTAAATACAATTAATTAACCCGATTAATGAAATCCTTGAAAATTAAAAATAAAATAAAATCAAAGACCAGACGTAAAAGGCACTTTGGTTCCTGGCAACCAAGAATTTGCAGCAATGAAGTTACCAGGTGTGAATCTTGAAGCTACACTAGCACTGGTGATAACCCGATAACCCTTCCATTTAACCCGCCTGGAAGTGGAGGATCCAGCTCCAGTATTCATGTACTCACCATAGTACAGCGTATCTAAAGCAAAGTTTCCACTCCAAGGCATCCAACCTGCCGGGTCAATCAAGCTATCCAAGAAAGTCTTCATGAAAACAGTACGTGAATATTTCTGCCACGGTCGACCCAGATATGTTCTCACGGAGCTTTGAACCGGTTTCAAATCCGAAGCTGCCGTAACCCTGCAGTTGTGAATGGAGATGCCGGTGTTTTGGTTCGGGTCGGTCCTGCCTTGTGCAGTTATAGTGTTAGTCCTATTTGGAGGCTTTCTTGCATAGATGTTGCAGTTTTGCAATACCACAGCTGCATTGCCGAAAATGAAATCTACTGTTCCATATATGTCACATTCTCTGTAGAATTGTCTCTCCGAGTGGACATAAAGAGTGTCTTGGTATCCCTCGAAACTGCACTGGTAGAATACTGAGAAGTCGGATCCAGATCGGAGTGCCACAGCCTGGTGGTTTTTGGGCCCGGCTGTGTTCCTAAATGTAATGCCTCGAGCAATAAATCCATCTCCAACAACAGCTGAATATCATATATGTTGAATCATGTTCAAATTGAAAATGCGGAGTGATTTTGGAAGTAATGAAAGTGGTCAAATATGAGAAAAACAAGCGAAAATAAAATGAGAACAAAAAATGATGAAGGTTGAAAAATGGCAGAAACTGCCCACGCTTAAGGCAGGGCGGTCGCCTGGCCTTGAGTTTAGTGAACTGGGCGGGAGCCCGGTTTTGTGTTGGACGGTCGTCCGGTACGAAAAATTTTGACCATTGTGTTTGAATTTTTGGTATCATTTTGAAAAGTTTCATACTCTTTTGACTTGGTTTTTGCACATTTTCGGGCATAGTGACTATAGTACTGTATTATGGAAGGTTTTCATGATTGAAAACATATCGCAAATATCAAATTCATACATCAACATGACAACATCCAAAATTAAATATCAAACCTAGTTTTTTATATTGTTCTTCAAAGTTCATTTTCGAAGTTTTGTTTGCTTGATTCAAACTTGGATTAAGATTTGTTTATTTCTACAAACTATTTGCCGTTGAAACCTTCAAGCGTTTATCCCAGTGGCGGCAAATATAGTTTAAGAACAGAGATTCATAATCGTATTCAAACCTTTCTTTTTGGCGAAATTCTTCTTGCTAGTTTTCTTTTCTTGTTCTTCATCCACTTTTCTCAACAATATATGTAACAAGTTAGTACGTAGATTTTGATAAAAGATGATATGATTTGTGGTTGAAGAGTTGACAAAAATTATGGGATTCTTATTAAAATTGAATTACGATGAGTTAAAAAGTTGATTAAATTTTATGAAAAGCTTTATCAAACAAATATTACATGTAACACCTGGAATACATACACAAATATGCTTGTGCAAAATCGTGTGATGCATGCATATGTATGTATGAACAATCATGTAGCTATTTCCTCTACCAATTTTGCTATAAGTACAGAAAAAATTGGACAAAATTCTTACATAAAGACATTTGACAATTTTCTCATTGATTATTGACGCAACAAACATAGAAAATGTACCAAACAGATGCTATCAACACAACACTTATATCACTTCTATCAATAATTCCGTGTGCTTGTGGTATTATTCTTCCTATACAGGTGACTTTAAAGCTTCAAAAGTAATATTTATTCATAATTAGTTGTCAGGAAATAACGTTTGACAAATTCCAGGGTACACTTTATATGATCTAGGACTATTGGACAAGAAATTAAGTCTGACCCAGTTTTTTTTTTAATATTAAACTGGCCTTCTTTTGGCAAATTATAAATTAATTTATAAATTGTATCCAAACATCTATACGCTTAATTTGTTCTACAATTTAAATATTTGAAGTTGCATGTTAGTTCTATGCTATAGGTTGATAAAAACAAATTCTATGTGCAACACTGTTCTGGCCTTTTAACTTTTCAAAATTACTTTTATCAATTCTTTTACTTACCAACTGTGGCGGATTTGAAGGTGGTGGTGCCTCCCCCGAAGCTCTTGCTCCCTGTGATAATAGTCTTCCCAATACCATCCCCAACCATCATAATGTTCTTTATACCACTTCCAATATCTACGTTCTCACGGTAAGTCCCTTGCTTAACATATATCACGTACCTTCCACTTCCCGACCGCCTTTTTGCTGCGGCGATGGCTTCATTCACCTTCTTATAGTTCCCGGAGCCGTCTTGCGCCACCACAATATTCGCCCAAGGAGTTGCTGACTGTAGAAGTTTCCGGTCAGCCTGTGACACCCATGTTGGGAATCCTTCTTTGTAACCTGGCTCCTTATATGACCCTTTATTCAAATATAGTGTGTTACTAATTAATTTAGTAACATTATTTGACATTAAAGGCAATACATAATCTTTGACCCCAAAATCAATAAACCCTCTTTCGCACGTCTCGAGATTGGTTAAGGCTGTGCTTAGCCATGTTTGCGTGTCGACCGAAGTACTAGGATCAATAGTCTTGTTGATTTTCATAATTGTATTTTCATATAGTTCTAGACAATCGGCCCATGCAGCCTTTTCCTTAGCATTACGACATTTAGCGCTTAGAGAATACGCGTTAACTTGGGCATGTGTGGCAACGTCTAAGGCTAAATGCATAGACATCTTGAAGAAATCGAATTTTCCCTTGACAGGAAATCCATATTTAGGGTTATGATCCATGAAGTGCTCACAAGGTTGTGGATATGGGGTTCGAGCACACCATGCCTTAATCCCGGCCCGAGAATTGCCAGAAATGGCTGGAGAAATAAAGAAGGACGCAATAACAAGTGTTAGAATTACAAATTGCATTGCTAGTGTTTCTGAGAGATTTTTGTTGTCTATTTTCGTCTTAACGACTAGTGATTGGAAGCACCAGTTAATAAAATATTTTGTTTAATTCTTCAATTGTTTCTGATAGAATAAAAAGTGATCATCATGCAGGTTACAATTCTGTTTATAAATGTAAATAAAGTAGAGAGAGTTGACCTGAGAATAGAGAAGAAGAGAAATATTAGGTCGGGCTATTCTAATTAATTATGTCATGGTGGAAACAATTTCAAACCCATGGGCCAAAGTTTTATTTTTCTTCTTCAAATTAATTTCTTATTTAAAGTCAGTTTTAATGAACCGACTTGACTCTTGCTGTGCCTATGATGTAGATAATCATCTCCGGTATTTTCTTGTTTTAAAAATCAAATACCATATTCTTCCCTACCAACTTTTATCAAAATCTTTAAAAAATCTGATAGGAACTCACAACGGCTACCCGTGAGTGCGCACTGAATAAACCTCACTCTATGTGCAGTTTTCCACAAACAGGAGAGATAAACTGCAATCCCTATCTAACAGGGGATTAAGTTGTGACATAACACTGTAACTTTGAAAATAAAACAAATAGTAATAACACATGTTATTACATGGTTCACTACCATTCTTACATGAACGGGAGAAAACAATGCGCTTCATTATCACGTGTCTCTATTCTGTAACCACGTTAAATCTGGACTGCACTAAATATTAAATGCACGACCCAATTTTCATGTAACTAAGATGTATACGTAGTTTAGCATTAAGGCAGTCTAGTTCGATAATAATTACCACATTTACCGTGGTTTCTTCTCTTATACGAAATTCAACTAGTTTACATAGGTATGGGTATACAAGTCGGGCCCGACCTAGGGACACAGCGAAAAAGGTGAACGCTGTAAAGAAAGTAGATCGATATCATTAACTTAATAAAATATTGAGCATTGACACATTTATATATTTAAC
Organism: Fraxinus xanthoxyloides; assembly: GCA_903798325.1. Taxonomy (NCBI): domain Eukaryota; kingdom Viridiplantae; phylum Streptophyta; class Magnoliopsida; order Lamiales; family Oleaceae; genus Fraxinus; species Fraxinus xanthoxyloides. The sequence continues at coordinate 5,589 of CAIGRL010076556.1, forward strand.
ATAACATTTTTTGTTGAAATATTCGAAGGGCATATACAAAAACACGAGAAGAAACTAGCATGTTTGGTTAAACCCCTTTTAAGCTTAGTCAAACATGATCTATATGAGCTTATATAGGTATAATGATATTAAGATACAAATTAAGAGCATGTTTGGATCGGATTAAAATCTGATTTTAAGATAAGTCAAAGTACTTAAGGTTATCAAAAAAAAGCTATTGAAGATGAGTATGATGCCTTCTGCTGTATTCGACTAGTGCTTGACTGTACCTGTTATGATGTTTGCTTGGCTGCCGTTTATAATGATTTCTGTCTTCCATACTAGCCTCAAATGCCTCGGTCGAAGTATGAACAGATGCAGTTTCTTAAAGGTCAGAAGTTAAAGATTATTTTAGGTTTTAGTCTAAAATCTACATCACTTCTTTTTTTTTGGTAACTCTTCAATCTTACTTCATATTTTAGAATTGCATGAGTTTTTGCTTTGTATTGTTCATCACATTGCTCGAGTTCCATTGAAAGATTTTGTGCAAACAGAAAAAAATGTTTTTCGACTAAGAGGACTAATGGTTGATGCCCCCACCTTCTCGAGGTGGTCAGTTCGAATAGTCAACTTGGCCAATTTTGCCTACTTTCTTAGATGTTGATAGCCCTTACCCGCATAACGATGACCGGTGCTTGCTATTGAAATGAACGTCAATTTCAAACTGGGCAATTACATAGTTTTATAATATTAAGGTTTTCATAAGCTGAGAAATTATAAAATATGAGAATATGATTTAACATCTTTAATTTTCTTTCTGTGTTTTAAAATTGTAATTTACTTAGTCAATTGATTTCTTATTGTTATTGTTTATTCAAAGCATTTGTTAGTCAACTGTGTGTACTTCACACATTATTACAAGTGATTTGATGTCATTTGACTTCTTCAAGTACAATTTATTATCACTTCTTAAGCTATAATTTACTCTAAATTACACGAATAAAAGTTCGGATTTATTTATTTATTTTTTATTTTTTGTTTACATCAAAGTTTGGGATCGGATTTATTTTCTTTGAAACTGAACTACACACCCCTAAATTTTACCTACTTTTTTGCTTTACAATTTTGCTCATATCCTCTTGCTGATAAACTAACAATAGTGAATTTACGCCCCCCGGGACACATCCCAATTAGCAAAGGACGGGACTCTTAATTGCTGGTAGTTCAGAGGTCGCGCGTGCGATTCGTGAAGCTCTTGGAATGCAGACTCTCTCCTAAAAGACATAATTTATTTTGGAAGACATGAGTTCTCCTGCAAGGCAAGGTGCAACATGTGTTGAGTCGCTCATCGCCTTGATAGATCAGTGGGGTATTCTTGAACCCTGACCGTTTGGGACACATCTCGCAGTTTACCTGGTCTGCGTCTTGAGAGGTCAAAGCGTAGACTTCAGGATTAATCGTCGAAGTGAACACCTGATACCAAAAAAAAAAAAAAAAAAATAGTGGGATTACATTTTATTTTGTCCCATTATCATCTTGTCACGCTATGAAATAGTGCCACTAGAAATTTGATTACACTATTTAATCCAATTCCAAACAAAGCGAAGTGTTCTAGTACTTAGTATGTGCTTTTCCTAAGATATGGGGTGGTTTGTTTGAACTACACTATTTTGGAAGAATGTATTTTAGAATAATAGATTGATGGATAATGTGTGGTCGAAAAATAAGGAAAAGTTATTGATATGATAAAAAGTATTATTTTATTGAAGAACATGTGATTGGAAATGAGTATAATAATTAGAATGCAAAAAATAATATGTACCAAATAGGGGCATAATTTGTACATGATAATTCATAATTGTGTGTTAACAAATTAAGTAATTCTATTTCAATGAATTTATGTCGTTACTTTGGACATCGCGTTTATTTGTTTTGACAGCAAATAAAGGTTTATTCTTGAAATAAGTTACTTAAACATTTAAAAATTAAAAATCAATTAAAAGTAATTTTAATTTTGTTAAGCTTAGCCAAACATGGTCAAGAAACAGAAAAAGCTTTAAAAATCCAGTCGGTGATGATATGAACAATGGTGCTAGTTGTCACTATTTGAGCAAAATGCTATGCATTTCATGCAGATGACATTCACAATCCTTTCAGTGACACATGGCTACAACTTGTCTATTGGTAACCTTCTTCAAAAAATATACATACACATACAGAAAACATTAAATGTTCCCAAAATCCGAATCCCTTCATTAAGTTCTCTGAATTTGCTCAACAGAAATGTCTACTTCTTTAGCCAATTTTTCTCGTCTTCTGCTATTTTTGGCCACTGCAAATGCCATTTCTTGCACGAAAGAGCTTGAGACGGTTCAAATGGCCTATTCGGGGGTTCTGCATGCAATAGAATGGGCTCAGGGTTTGAAGTTGCTTCATGGGTCGGGCAGTGATTCGAGTTCTATTGGTGTGGCTATAAGTGACTGTGTGAAACTGTACGAAGATGCTGAGCCGAGGCTGGCCCGGTTAATGTCTGGTGAGAGTTGTTGCACCCAAGATGATGCAGTTACTTGGGTAAGTGCTGTGTTGGCTAGCCACAACAGTTGCTTGGATGGGTTGAAAGAAAAGCGGTGGCGCTTCGACGATGGAGTGGCAGAGAACTTGACGGCGGCGCTTCGGGGGGCTTTGGCAGTTCACCGGCACGGAAGCCACGCAAGGGGAAAACAAAATGGTGAACCTCTGCAAATTTACATGTTTACTACTTTATATTTTGCTTTGCTTTGCGTGTTTTTTGATTTCCATTTGACGCAGAACCGAAGTTTTAGGTTTAGAAATAAAAACCCAAACGAGAGAGAATTATAATCACAAGAAAATACTAGCCTCCAAAATTGAATTCTTATTATTCAAAAACAAAAAGCCTTTATATAGTCTTTGGAAACCCTAATTTAAGCAAAAAGATCAAAATAGCATCCAATAATTAAAACAATCAAAAACAGGAAAACAAAAATAATGTCAAAACTTTGACTTCCCGATAACACGCCTTAAACTGTGAATATGAGGCTGGAAATTATGTCAATCGGGGTAGCCAGGTTGCGACGATATGGAGCGCTAAAAGACGTTTTCGAAAACATATTATAATAGAAAATCTAACACCAGTGCAAAAAGTTATGCCAGTTTCTTTGGAACAGCTCTTTTAGTCAATTTTCGATCCAATTCTTCTTCAAACTCTACCGACAATTGTCCTACATCACATTTGGTTAATTATTCCATTAAGTATATTGGTTAATTATTCCAGTATACTTGGTATATTATTCCAATACCTTATTTTTGTCTAGTATATAAAGGTTCAGAATTTATGTTTGGGACTAAGTTGATAGTTTTATTTCTACACCTTTGTTTTGCGAGTGATGCTTTTGGATACATAAAATATTGATGACGGATTAGACTTGCCAAAAATGGGTTATGGATAGGCATTGATAACTTTGACGAGGACAAGTTGACAATGAGCNTACTATATTTCTTAACAGTTATGTCCGTTTTTTCGATACAGCTCGTCTTGCCAATTTTCGATCCAATTCTTCTTCAAACTCTACCGACAATTGTCCTACATCACATTTGGTTAATTATTCCATTAAGTATATTGGTTAATTATTCCAGTATACTTGGTATATTATTCCAATACCTTATTTTTGTCTAGTATATAAAGGTTCAGAATTTATGTTTGGGACTAAGTTGATAGTTTTATTTCTACACCTTTGTTTTGCGAGTGATGCTTTTGGATACATAAAATATTGATGACGGATTAGACTTGCCAAAAATGGGTTATGGATAGGCATTGATAACTTTGACGAGGACAAGTTGACAATGAGCTTATAAGCTAACAAGATTCTAAACATATCATATTATAATAAGGAGTATGACTAGGCCATACATGATAATTAACTTTTTTGGATTCTTTAGCTCCTAGTCCTCTAGATTGAACATTTTTTTACATATTGTATCTACATTGTTTGGAGGTTAGGTCTAGTGTTCCCCAAGCTTGCATTTTTTTATTTTTTATTCTAGTACAAATAAGGACTTGTTTGATAAATCCACTTTTTGCTAAAAAACAAAGTGGTCAATTTTGAAATCTACTCTTTAGCATCAAATAAGTAACTTATAGTATATTTAGCCGTTTTCACTTAAGTAAAAATCTTTGTTCGTTGCAATTTCATAAAGAGTAATCAATTTTGAAAATTACTCTTGGTGTCAAATAAGTAACTTATAGTGTATTTAATTGTAATTTTCTAATTTTAAGCACAAAAACAACACAGAGATTACTTATTGTAAACCTTATTTATTTGAATACAAACTAATTCATTCTACGTAAACTTTTCAAGCTTAGCCAAACGTCCTTGCAATTTAGGTACTTTGGTACAGTTATAGATTAACCCATGAAATTAATCGTGCGATGTAATTATGAATTGCAAGACAATTAACAAATCAAAGACACACACTGTTTGGCTCTTCATATGTAGTCTTTCTGTGTATAATTCAGGGTTTCGGAAGAGGCCTAAAACTGACCAAGTTGAGGGGACTTTAGCATCATGGAATGCAGCGACCTCAAAGGCTGATCTTGTGGTTGCTCAAGATGGCTCGGGGAATTACAAGACAATTAACGAAGCTATGGCTGCACTTGCTAGAATGCACACCAACCAGCCCGAAAGAACCGTTGTATATGTGAAATCTGGGGTGTACCATGAGAAAGTCGAGATAGGAAGGGACTTAAAGAATGTGATGTTTATTGGAGATGGCATGGATAAAACCATCATCACTGGGGACCAAAATGTACAAGATGGTTCCAGCACTTTAAGCTCTGCCACATTTGGTATATCTGGTGATGGCTTTTGGGCGAGAGACATGACATTTGAGAATACGGCAGGCCCACAGAAACATCAGGCAGTGGCACTGATGGTAGCCTCTGACCTATCGGTCTTTTATCGCTGCAGCTTCAAAGGTTACCAGGATACTCTTCTGGTGCACTCAATGAGGCAATTTTATCGCGATTGCCAAATATACGGTACCATTGATTTCATCTTCGGAGATGCAGCTGCAGTTTTGCAAAATTGTGACATCTTTGTAAGAAGGCCAATGGACCACCAATCCAACATGATAACTGCACAGGGAAGGGATGATCCAAATGAAAACACGGGAATTTCAATCCTCAATTCTCGGGTGGCGCCTGCATCTGATTTTCGTGCTGTTAAAGGTACGTTCAAGAATTATCTAGGACGGCCATGGAAGCAATACTCGAGGACTGTTTTCTTGAAGACGGATTTAGATGGGTTAATTGATCAAAAAGGGTGGACAGAATGGAGGGGAGAATTTGCCCTTTCAACATTATATTATGCAGAGTATATGAATACAGGAATTGGAGCTTCAACAGTAAATAGAGTGAAATGGTCTGGTTTTCATGTGCTGAAGGATCCCCAGGAGGCCAGTCCCTTTACAGTTAAGAATTTCATCCAAGGAGACTCATGGATTCCATCCACTGGTGTGCCATTTTGGGCTGAAATTTAAATCCCGAGTTAATGTTAGAGCATGTCTGGCCTAGCTGCTT
>CAIGRL010076560.1:0-14225 GCA_903798325.1 Fraxinus xanthoxyloides
GTAAAATCTACGAATGAAATGTCAGTCGTTATATTTATGTAGTGTTGCTGTAAATGTTAAAAAATTTAATTATGGTACGGAACCGAACCGAACGGAACCGAACCCGAAATGGTTCCATAATTATATTTGAGCCCGACGGGTCCATTTATTAAATACCGAAAATTTTGGAACCGAACCGACCCACGAACAGCCCTACAATTTAGACTTTGCTAAAAATTCCATGACCTCCAATAAAATTTACACTAAAAAGTTACTAAACCCTCGTTTGAGTTCCATTATTTGAAAATTTTTGATTTTGGAATAGTATTTTGCTTACAGGTTGGGCATATGGAGCCAGTTGCTACTGCAGAAAACGAAGATGACAACAGTTTGTTTCCTCCTCATTCTTCTCTGCCTATGACGTTTGTCCCATACAATGATGTCACCATTAGAAATGGCAGCAGTGATGCACCATATGCCCAACCTGTAAGCATTGCTGTTTTATATAACTGTAGATTATAATTTTTCCTATTTCAAGTTTACTTCTATTTTTCATAAAAACATTAATCATTAAATTGATGTTATCTCCATTTGCAAAACTCTGATGTATCAGTTTGATTCTTTTCCCATCTCTTTCTTCCTAGCCAATTCATTGGTCAATGACACTTCAATGTTCTATAATAAAAGTTAAGAGCCTGAAAATAATTTTTCAGTTGTCCTGATTGTTTCCTCAATATTTGAAAATAAGCATGCCTTTTATCATTCAGCTCTTAGAAATGTAGTTTTTACTTCAGGTCATGATTGTAGAAGAATTACTGATCGAGAAGGTAGATTCAATCAGATGATCTATTAGGTTATGTTTCTTTGGATATATTCTATGTGCATGTTTGAGAAGTGATTAAATTAAAATTGAAGAGATTATAAGCGATGGGTCTTATGGAATGTGTAGATAATAAGTGGTTGTAATTGTGGGTACAACAAAATGTGTGGATAATAAGTATGTTCAATTAATTTAGATTATAATTTAATGACTTCCCAAACAAGCACATAATGGCTAAGGTAGCAGTTCAAGTGTTTTGATCACAACGTGAATTAAGCATGGATTAGAGAACCTTTAAATCAGAATGCAGTTACCTTTCAGGGAAATTGGCACCGGAAGTCCACAACATTAATAAGTTGGCACTTGGTCCCTAACTAATTTTTCTTGATATTTGGGTCGCCACTTACGGGGTCCATAGTGATTTGCATGACATATAGTTTGAGGGTTAACATGTATAAACATAAGTAATATTGGTGAAACAAAATGAAAAATAGAAAAATAAAATACTATTATGCTAATGATAATACTATATGTTTTATTAAGGATCGCACAACTACTTCTTTTTCCCTTTATTTTAGCTCACAAATTCAAGAGATTAATCAGCAAGCTATATTTAATATTTCTTGGTTCTACAAAACCCAAAGAAAATGATCAGGTCAATTCTTGGCAGGAAGAAAGTGACTTGCCATGATATATTCTTAGGAGACAGTGGCACGGGGTGGGGGTGCAGGGGGATGGACTAGGTGAGGTAGGGTGAAGTTGGGTGGAGGTGGGGATGATTATGACATTTTTTTTTTACTTTTGCAATGAGCTGAAGGAGGAGTGGAAAAGGATTCATGTAGTCCAAGTATATTTAGGAAAAGGCCTAGCCTTCGTTTGGCAGAACTTGTAAATGGTTTATAAAGGAGAATAGTAGTGGGTTCGGCGAAATGTGCGGATAATAATGATTAATAGTTATGAATGTGTGGCTGAAATTAATATTTGATTTCGACTCAATTTATAAACCATTTATAAATTTGTATCCAAATAGAGGCTTAGTATGTAGTTCCTTTTCTTTTCCTTTGTATGCCCCTCAATCATGTCAAGTGCAAATCATGTGACAGTTTAATAGTTTTTTGGACGGAATCCGTCTTTGGGTTCCAAGTGCTAGAATTATAGAAAAAATGGGGACCCAAACCAAACTTAGGCAAGGCTACCACTGGTGCCAATTTCCCCATCTTTTTTTTTTCCCCGAATCCTGATGCACTAATCTTGTGTTTATGGATAAATGGTTTAGTTGCTGAAGTAAGATGTGGGCAAAAGTTTTATTAAGGTTTATCATTATTTTGGATGCAGATTCAAATAAAATGAAACACATGAAACCTGATTCGCAGTTACCATGACACATGGATGAACCTAGGCAATAGCTATGATTCAATGCATGGTCGACTAAGTGACAGAGGAGGTGCCTGTGCAAAAATAATGAAAAATGCAAAGAGAAAATGAAGACTTTCAAAGCGAATAAGGATGAAGCTCATTTTAACTTATAGCTCTCTCACCTGTCCACATTTCTTCTTTGTCCCTGTATTAATGTTCTGTATAATTTACATTAATGATGGTATGTACTCGGGCATATATCAAGCTACAACCTGTCGTCACCTGGGTGGTTGCTAACGTATTTGGACTAAAATTGGTTGCCATAGCTGTTGCTTAGATGCTTTTACAAATGTAAATGCTCAAGCTTGTGAGATAATTACCTGTTTTTGCTCAATATCTATAGAACGATTTCGTTGATTGGTTTTGATTTTTTGATTCATGATGAAACCCGTATTGTTGAAGCATATTACATATGACAGCATGCCCCGAAAACTTCCTTGCCTAAAATCGAGTTGCTTAACTATCCAAACATTCTAGCAGTTGGAACTAATTAGGTTTGTACAATGTGAATATTTGTTTTCTGCTTACATGATTGATGAAACTATTGGGATACCTTTTCAGTATCAATTTCAAATCCTCATATACATACAGTATAACATAAAATCAGTATTTCAATATAATTAAGATAGCAAACATTAGCAAAAATAATTAAAAATCACTCAATGCCATTAGATAGACAACTAAACTGGAACACGTGCATTGCACGTGGGTCCACTAGTTTAAAAATAATGCTAAATTTGTCTGATAGGACTTAAGCAGTTTTATTAAACTCGAATCCAACCAAATCGGTCGCTTCGGTACAAAAGTTGGCAAATTGCTCACTAGTTCCATCCGGATGATTCAGGTAATAAGTTATGGAATAACCCATTAACAATTCATCTGAATTTGGTAGATAATGAGTTGGAGACATTTCGTCGTGACTTGAGTGCGTATATTATGCAAAACAATCAAAATGACGGTAACTGTTTGACTGATACTATTTATTATTATTATTATTGTTGTTGTTGTTGTTGTTGTTGTTATTGTTATTGTTATTCTTATATGATGTAATGTTGAATTTTAAACTTTTTCCAGATGAATTACATTCTGATGATCATGATCCAGATGTTGATGGAAATAATGACAACGATAATGAAACTAGAAGTAATACAAACAATGGAAATGAGGATTCAAAGGCTCCATCATGGGCACAGGGCAAATGAATTGAAGAATTTATGTCCAAATCCAAGTATAGATGTACTATAACTCTTGTTAATTGAGAAAGTACATACTTAATACAAAAATTTACTTTATAACATGTGCTTTATGCATGAATAATTTTTAAATGTTGATTTTATTTTTGCAAGCATATCTTATAATATATGAAGCTATCTTGTTGAACTTTTCTAGATCAAATAGTTTTTTGTTTTGTTTCAAATGCATATTTATATATGATCTCGAATTTGTTTCAATTTGTGTGCATAGAGAAAACCACCTATATCATTTTCATCATATTATTTACTGTAAAGTTCAGTGAGCAACAAGTAACATTTTTCTAATGTAGTTGAACAACAAATAACCTTTTAAATTTGGATGAGCAAGTAATCTATGGCAAAAATTAGTGAGTTACGGGTAACTTTTAAATTTCCAAGAGCACCTAATCACGTGTAAAAAAATTTTGACTATTAATTAAGCTCATGTTTGGTGCTCATTTTTTTCGAAATTGAGAATGAAAATTTTACCGTTATACAGTGAACTTGGCCCACTTTGACAGCCATTTTTTATTGTGTCACCTGAATCAGTTGAAGAAATTTGTGAAAATACCATGTTACCCCTCACTTGTTTTGTGCCAAATTTAAAGAAAAATGACAATTATGACATTTCAAATGCCAAAAGACTATTAACTTTTGTATTTTCAAATATTGCCTACATCACGATAGCATTTGATGTTGTAACGGTAACATTTTTTATTAAAATGAGGAATTAATGTTCACCAACCAGGCTAAATTAACTCCTGAGAAAAACGTAATATAACCGGAGCCTTCATACCTCCACCACAAATGTGGTGGTGGTGGTGGGTAAGATGGCAGAATTGGGTGGGGAGGATAATTTGATTTCTTCTTTCTATTTTCGTCTTTTTTCACCTGTTCTTGGAAAAACGGCGGAACAATCCTGAAATAAGTCGTGGGGATAAAATTCCCATAATTTAACAAGTGTCCGTAGCAAATTAGCCATCATTTCTTACTTTAAATTAAAAATTATAAATAATACGACCTCTGAAGTGGCTAACAAATCCAAATTAATTTGAATAAAATAAGAGAAGAATTTCTTTCACGATTTTAACATTTCGCTACGTAACAAAATACAGTCAAATTAGTCGATCTATTTCTTTTTGTTTTTTAATAATGATTTATCAAAGTATAGATCTGCGCTGGCACAATACTACCAGCTACCATCTCCATCAGGCCGCCAAGGTAACTCCTTCACCTTTTTTCTTTGTATTTTGGTCTGATTTATGAATTGGGATTTCATTTCTTGTTGAGATTTGATGTTTAGGAAGAAAGTTAAGTTCAAATAGCTGAATTGATAGTGAAGCCGCAGATTGAAAATTCCGGAGTTTGGGATTAGATGTACAGATTTACTGGGTTTTTTGTTTGTGTAATGTTATTTCTCATAATTTGAATTTTCGAAATTAATGTTTGCATGTGGATACATAATTATTAGAAGGGATTTGGATGGTTTCTGTTCGAAGGTTGAACTGAAATCTGTTGTTGTGGAACTGGCAGTAATACTTTTGTTTGAGGTTGCATATAAATGATGCGTTGATGCTCAGTATCAAAATTGAAACCACGACCTCTGCTGCTTTGATATGGTTCCTCATCCAAAAGCTTGAGCAGTTCGAGAGTCGACAAACTAATTTACTTAAATTATGTCTTCAAGGGGAGGTTCTCATCATTTTCATAAACTAACAGACCTATAATCTTTGCAAAAGCGCACTTAACAGACCATTTTCTACACCTGTTTAACAATCTGATGTGACTCAATGCTAAAATGCCACATGGGCTGAAAAAAGTTAAAGTGATTACAAAAGGAGTATGAACATTAACGCTGTGATCTACTTGGATTAAGTATTAACAGAATCAGTTTTATTTGCAGCCACTTGATATTCGTAGGAGTGACCAATCTATAGACGGGTGACCTCACAGTTTCAGAATCATCGTCTTAGGCCTCCAACTCTTTTAACACAAGATAAGAAGCAACGTAAAAAAGCAGCAACTATGGGGCCAAACTTGGTCCAACCGATGGTTGCAGCACTAATTTCAGCTATAATTGCTGCCAGAGCTTATAAAAAGAGGTCACTTAACCTCTCTGGGGCTCTTCTTGGTTTCACTGTGATGACCATTTATATTGCTGTTAATTACAGGTTCCTTTTCCCCCTATCTATCACAAACGCGTTTGAATGAATTATGGGTCTCTTTATCCCAACAAATACAAAAGTTTCGTTATCTTCTTATTCCGGAACGAATTATAGGTTTGGAGTTGTGTTGCTCGTCTTCTTTTTCACTTCCTCTAAGTTTACGAAATTTGGAGAGGATAAAAAGCGAAAAGTTGATGCGGATTTCATGGAGGGTGGCCAACGCAATTGGTAAAACTCCAACTCTCCCACCCTACTTCCTCTCCACCCCTACCTCTCCATATGTGTGCACACACGCACACATAGAGATTTCCGGCTGATATTATGATTTAAACTTAATTTACTCAAGCTTTGACACCTGTGCATGCCTTTTATATGATTTTGTGTATGTTTCGTGGGACTTTGGGAGAATAAAATGAGATTTTGTTGGAACCATAATGAATGTTTTTGTACTTACTCTGAGGAGATGATTGAAATATCGTACAATAAAAATATTGAATGTCCAATTTTAATTTTTTAATCAGCACCTCATCCTTCCTCCTCCCCCCACCCAAAAAAAGATGGGAAAAAGTTGAATTACTTGAATTTTCTCGGTAATATTTGAGATATGTTTCATAAAAAAAAAATTCACACCATCCACGAGTTAATAATGTGCATGTTACATTTGAAGATTTTCTGTCCTGAATCTAAAATTTTAAGCAACCCACATGTATAATTAATTATGATAAAAGAATCAGAACAATGAAACTGAAAGAAGCCTCACTCCAACCACTTGATGTCAATTGTATAAATGCTGTTTTGCCATATAAGAATTATCTTCAGATCATTTTCTGTTTTCCCTCCAAGGGTTATATTATACAGTCATTATCATGCGTCTTTACATTTTTCTCATGTTTCAAACAATATTGTCTAAGAAGTTCTGATCCACGTGAAATTACTTGAATATTTTGTACACAAGTAATAGGTTCCTTCATTCTCCAATTGCACGTGATGGTCAAGATGCCCCTGCAAATGACTTCTGCTAGAACGTAAAGTATTTGAGACGCATTAGCTAGATTATGTTATTTCACTAGCTTTCACCATTTCTTTACAGGATACAAGTTCTATTTAATAGTGGCATTGCAACCATTTTAGTCTTGATTGCTTGGAAGTTAGCAGGATCACAAGATAATTGTCTAAATTCAAACGAATCAAGTCTTATGACTGCTCTAATGGGTGGTATTATTGGTCACTATTGTTGCTACAATGGAGATACCTGGTCATCGGAGCTTGGAATTCTTAGTGATGAGCAACCTTTATTGATCACAACCTTAGAGGTAAATAAATACGGCTTTAATATTGGCTCATATTCACATTTCTCTTGTTTTTTTTCTTAGCTACATTCATTTTCGGTGATTGCTCCTGCCATTGAGCATTACTCTACCTCAATTCTTCACCATTCTTACTAATGAATTGAAAGGCAAACAATAAAATGAAGCATAACTTTATTAATCACTCAACCCAAATATTTTACTTCAACTGGAGTTTCGCTAGATATCACACCTACAATCGGGACACGATAAGAAAGAATGCTCGTGCTGTTTGATGAAGTTATTCTATATTCTATATCAAACCTGCAATGCTTTTGGGGCATTTTGTTGATGAATGAACTGTCTTCCACTTCTTCCTTGAACTTCTTGTGCGTGTTTGATTTGCGGTCCAGAAAAATATATTGAAACTATCCAATCTTCACTACCAAATATGCCACTAATGTTTTGAAACATTTTTAGTTATCCTCGTTTGTCCTTTTATAACATTTCTGTGATTTATAAGTTACCAGTGAGTTCCCTTCATGTGTTGAGCATTATATGAAATTTCTGTTACATGGTTCATATTTTCATTTAGGCTTTTTATGTATGGAAACTGCTCTTCAATATGCCAATGAGGCTCTATCTAATGGTCAAAAGACTAAGACAGATTTTAAAATACTAAGTTGTCTCAGGTTCAAGTCCCAGTTATTTGTGTGGTTGTTTATTTTTCTCCTCTTGTCTGGCCATTTTGTGTTTATGTTTCTTATTTATTGTCCCACTATATGTTGAATTTGTAAGTGTGAGCAATTTGTAATTTTATTTCCAAGGTGTAACAAAAGCCGGACTTCTAGCAGTTGCAGCAGGGGGCAGTGTCATTGGACTGGCATTTGTTATTTTAGGATTTTTCACCACCAAATGCACGTTTGATGTAGCTCTGAAGCAACTATTATTGATACCCCTTTCAGCTGTTGCAGGACTATGTGGAAGTGTTATAGATTCTTTGTTGGGAGCAACATTGCAGTTCAGTGGTTTCTGCAGTGTTCGTAAAAAGGTGAGATTTCTTCGTTTTAATCGTTGGATGCATAGCTGATACTTGAATAGGGACTTGAAAGCTAGTCCTGAGATATTGTTTAAAAATTTGTCAGCTGATTGTGCACTGAGCGTGTTTTGGATGCATTACTTTTTGGGTAAATTTTCACTGAACTTTCAGCTAAATCTCAGTTGGATTTTTAAAATATAATTTTTCTTAGTTGGGTCACTGAATTCAATTTAGTTTCAAATGTCACCTGCCATCTTCAAACTCATAGAAATTGCTTAGTCGGAGATCTTCCATGTGATCAATCCGTGGCATGTCAACTCACTACTAGGCCACGTTAGGAAAGTGTTAAATGTCTTTTAACCCTTTGATCTGAGTAGTGACATGAATTTTAAAACTTCTTTGACGTGGCACGTGGTAAGTTGGCATGCTACAGAATAATCACGTGGAAATTACGGTTTGGCTGCCAACTTAGCAGTTTTCATCTGTTTGAATTGAAACTAAATTGAAATTTAGTTACCGAATTGAGATTTCAGTGAAACTTCAGTGACCATGGATGAAATTTACACTTCATGATTTTCTTAATTTACATGAAAAATAGTTACTTTGCTCTTACCTGGCCATCAAATTTTTGAAAAGATGAATGCCTTCAATAGGATTTTTAGAGTTCATGTAGAAACAAATTTTCTTCTATGTTGTAAGAGAAAGAGAAAAAGGGGGGAAATTGAGCGAGAACGTGTTTGCAATATCAATGCAAATTTCTTATAAGAAAAGATAGCAGCATATAATAATGTCAAGTGATGAGGGCGTCAAGTTACAAGTCACCTGGGGATTAAGATTTTTGTCGCGTTTGTTGTCCCTTTAAAATATTCGTATCTAGAGTATGTTTAACTTACCTTAGAAGTTAATTTTAAGTGAATTTTTTGGCAAATATGTATAGACCATTTTTAAATTTTTTTATTTTTATTTTTTATTTTTTTTTGAGATATTTAGTTCAAAAACTTATTTTCCAAAGACATGCTTTTACTTATTTTAAGCTTAGCCAAACATGCTCTTTGTCAACATGTTGAGAGATTTCTAGTATAAAGTTCACGAGTGAAGAAATCAAAAGGCACGTCCTTTGTCTCTGCTGTTGGGTTATAGATTTCTAGACATTTGAACTTTTTATTCAGAAAACATTAAGGTTTCCTTGTGTTTGTAGGTTGTTGGAAAACTAGGACCGACTGTAAAGAGAATCTCTGGTCTTAGTATACTTGATAACAATGCTGTGAACCTTGTCTCCGTATTTTTGACTGGTGTACTGACTTCCATTGCTTGCTCCGTTATTTTCTGAGAGTCATAAGAAAATAATAGAGTTATACAATGTTCTAGAATCATGGTGTATCCATTAGTTTTACTATCAATAAAATGTTCCTGATTCCTATTAGATAAATTTTCTAACGGATAATTGGGTGAAAAATTATGGACATATTTAGAGAAGAAGAATTGTATGGCATCTTGTTCATGTTATAATTTGGATGGACTCTTTGTATCTGCTATGCAATACGAGACACAGTTAAAATATGATAGTGTTTTGCTATGCATTATTTTCACTTAGGGATGAGATTGCAAATGATGTATATACAAATAGGAATGAAGTGCTAGTGGTTGGAGATGTTACATCAATTGTCATGTTTGCATCATGTCCGCTATTTTGATTCTAAATATCCAAATTGGTTCGTATTAGGCCCCTGTTTGACAACCATTATTTGGGACAAAATAGAGTTTTGAATAGTGTTTTTTAGGATAACGTGTAGTTAAAAAGTGGGGAAAGGTTTTGGATTTATGTGCAGAATATTTTATTCTATGAATGTCTGGTTGAAAATGAATATGTAGAAAAAGAGTTTGAAAATAATGGTAGTCAAACATGGGCTAGAATAGGTGGACCTGTAGAGAACTTGTCAAATGATAGGGATGGTTCTGCTTGTATGGCTGATAAAAAGGTCGAGATATGATACTAGGCCAAGTTTTTACAAGATAACAAGTGTCTTGATGGACCTATGACGGGCATTTGTGATGAAATCTGCAAGTTGGCTCTTGCTTTGTTGCCGGTTTGAAAGTCTGCTTTAGTCAACTTATGTGAGATACTGCTCATCGCAAGCATGTTCTGTAGAATATTGGTGCAACACTTTTCTGTTGATTGAAGTTCTTTTTCTCACTCTGCGTCGTGGATAATTTTATAGTCCAATAGACAGTTTGAGGAAGAAGTGCTCGGCTATTATGGGCTTGGTCTTCCATTAAGCCCTTGTTTGATGGTCGTTATTTTGAGAAAATGAAGTTTATGAATAGTGATTTTTTATAGAATGTGTGGTTAAAAAGTAAGAAATTTTTTTGGGTTTATATGCAAAATATTTTATTTTATAAATATGTGATTAAAGTCTATTTGATTCTCATTAATTGGAAAAAATGAGTTTTGAATTGTATTTTTAAGACAATGTATGGTTAAAAGGTATGATTTTTTTTTCTATACATTTAGAATATTTTATTGTATGAATGTATGATTGAAAGTAATTATATAATAAAATATAAAATAAATTAATGGTGTCAAGATACTAAGGGCATCTCCAAGGGTAATACCAAAATGTACCAATTTTGCACCAGAATTTGCATCATGTTGCACCAAAATGGTGCAAAGTCAAATTTACCCTTTGCTAAACTAATTGATGGAGAGTATTTGTATCATTTGTGTTGTATATTTTTTAATACAATAAATCTTTATTATTATTATTATTATTATTATTATTATTATTATTATTTGCATTTAAAATAAATGTAAATAACAGTAATTAATGAATTAATTAAAATTGCAACACACAAAAAAAGCTTGAAATATAACAAGCACAATTATTTAAAGTTAATATGAAATATATTACAACACGATAATTGGTTGGCGGTCACAAATTGTTTAGTTGATTGTGATTTGTAAATTGGTTGGTATGTGATCAATAAACAATATGTGATCAATGAAATAGATAAATTGTGACTAATAAATAATGTGTGACATAAAAATTTGTTAAGTTGTAACCAATAATTTGACAATATGTGACCTAAAAATAATTTGTGACCAATTAATTTGATATTTTATAACCACCAAAATAAGTTGTGGCTTATAAATATTTTGATTTGTGATGAAAAAATAATGTGACCTATTAATTTATTTAATTTATGACTAAAAAATAAATTGTGACCTATAAAATTTATTGTTTGTGATTGTTGCATCTATAATTGTAACTAATACATAAATGTGACCATAAATTATATAATATTGTAACTATAATATATTTAATTAATAAAATATATTTAATTATTTATTTAAAAAATAAAATTTTAATTAATATCCGATTTTTGAAAAAGCAAACATTACTTCTTAAATTTGAAATTGGTCATTATTAATATCTTACTAATGAATTAAAAAAAAAAAAAAAGATTGAATAAAAGAGGTTAAACTCTAAGGCCACCTCTAATGCTGGGCCTGAGGTGCGGGCCTCACTCACCTCAATCGGCCTTGGATGTAGATCTCCTATCTTTGGCTCATGTTTATAAAGATTGAAATAACTTTTGAGGAAATTAGACACAATACTCTAAAAAGGAAAAGAAATTGATTAATACACTTAAAACTAAATTAAAGTTTTAATAATCGTAATTATTACGTCTACTAAAAATATATAACACTTGAAAGTCAACAAAATCGTTCCAAAGACCAACGTGGGCACTTCCCATATGAAGTTAACCTGCTAGTACCTCAGCTTGGATATCTCTCTAATACTGGAGGTTCACTTTGTGATTCTCGAGGTGACAAAGGAGTTTCAAGGGCATTGGAAGGAATTTATATACAGTGGGTTGAATTATCAAGGTGAAGTGATGTGAGAGATGAGTTAATTGGTAGTGCCATTGTTACAAACACCTAGGTTGAGTAAGACATGGAGGAAGCACTGTGAAGTGCCAACAGAGGTTATTTTTGGAGCATCACAAACTTGCAAAATGAAGTCGTTGGGACGAGCATACTTTGATCTATATGCTGGTTATTGGGTGTTCATACGAAAGAGGCGGGTGTGAATTCAAAAGGGGTCCAGACTGCATCCTAGAGGAGATGGAACATTTCACGTTCTTACTATGATTGGAAATAAGGGTTATAATTTGAGCATTGAAGTTACAAATTCGAGGACAAATCCTTTTGAAAAGAGAGAGTATGATATGATTCGGGATGGACCAAAAGCTACATGAAATTTGATGATTGACGAGAAGTGTTTAACGGCAAGTTTGAGTCTTCAAAGGGTTAATAAAAGTCGTACAAATGCATGTTCGGGAAAAGAGGCACTTGGGGTTGAAGACAACATGCCAAAGAGCAAGTTTCATGTTGGGGTCGAAGTTCGAAACATTATGGAGCAAGGTGGAAGAAGAAACCAAATGGATCAACTCGATTCAAGCAGCAAACGAGCAGCATGGATGAAAATGTACATAACTTTCAACTTGGGTGTCAGGTTTTCACCCATGAGTACAATCCGAAATCTTCACGAAATTATGCGCAAGAAAAAGAAGTGTCATTTTTAATACTATGTGATCGCATAGTATTAAATGAATGCGACCACATATCTATCTCCAGAAACAAAATTGAAGGCTAAAAGATAAACTATGCGACTGCATTAGAATGTACTATGTGACCCCATAGTACATTTTTAGGGTGAAACTTTTCTGTTTGTGTGGAGTTATTTATTTTGACTATAATTCTTATTTTTGGTAATTTTCATATTCTTAAGACTATATATTTCGTTTTTATTTAGTTCCTAGGTTTTCCATATAAATATGTTATTTTCTTCATTGTAAACATTAAGTTTTGATTATGAATTAATGAAAGGCGATTCACTTTCTTTCATTGTGTTTTGATGGAACAATTTACCAAATTTATCAAGATCTAACAATCTTGTGGCGTTCACCGAACTTATCAAGATCTAACAATCTTGTGGCGTTCAAAATTCAGGTAAGATTCAAATATCGTGTGATCAAGAGGACGATAAATCCACTTTATTTGTTGCTTGGTTCATTATTTTTGGATTAAATCTAAAACTTTAGTTCTTTGACGTTCTTGGGTTCCGTGTCAATATCGTTGCAGGGTTGCGTAGTGTTCGTTGCTACGTGGTTATCATCAACACATGTATGCATCTAATTAAACTCTTCAATGAAATACCGCGACTTTTTCTCGTAGATTTTCATATGTATTAACATAAAATAAGGTTTAAATTCATATATTAAATTTTAAAAAATGCACACATATGCATCTAGTTCAGTACTCCAATGAGATACTGTAACATTTTTTTTAGAGAAAAGTAACAAAATGCGATTTTTTCATAGAAAAGTGACATAATTCATATTCTCATTGAACAAACACCTTGCATGCATCAATATAATTGATTCACAGTTTTCTTTTTCATATGTATTAACATAAAACAAGCCTTGAATTCATACATTCAAATTTCAAAAACGCACACGTTTGTATCTGGTCAATTGTTCGAATGAGATACTGTGACTCTTTTTTTAAGAAAAATAACAAAATTACTTTTTCATAGAAAAATGACAGAATTCATATTTTCCTTGTGTCAAACATCTTGTATGTATCAATGATTTAATTGATTAAAAGTTTTTTTTTTCCAATATGTATTACCATAAAATATGGCTTGAATTTGTAAGTTCGAATTTTTAAAAATGCATACATATGCTTCTAATTAATTGCTCCAATGATATATTGTAACTTTTTTTTAGAGAAAAAGTTTATAGAAAAGTGACATAATTCAAATTCTCTTTATGTCAAACACCTTGCATGCATCAATGATTTAATTGATTCAAAGTCATTTTTTTCTTCATATGTATTACCATAAAACAAGGTTTGAATTAGTATATTCAAATTTCAAAAAATGCATACGTATGCATCTAATTAATTGCCCTAAAGATATATTGTAATTTTTTTGAGAAAATTGACAGAATTGACATTCTTCTTTCGTCAAACACCTTGCATTCATCAATGATTTAATTGATTCAAAACTAATTTTTCATATGTATTGATACAATCAATTTCCTTTAAATTTCAACAATTTTATTTTCAAACATATTTCCAATCACAATAACAAAATCATAAAAAAGAAACTTCATAAATGTCAATTATCTAGTTGAAAATTGATAATTACGGTCGTACTTTCATAATGTATGCAAAGAGAATACTAACCAATCCTAAAATAACAAAATAGGGAACTAATTAAA
>CAIGRL010076568.1:0-10288 GCA_903798325.1 Fraxinus xanthoxyloides
ATCTCCGAAGTACATGAACTAATTCTTTGAAACCTTTAAATTACACTTAATCGCCACCTTCATAAATTTTTATTATGACTCATAAGTCTAACACCTTGGTAGATTGTATAATCTCTAATATATCGCTATGTCTCCATTCATTCGACAATCATTATTGTTCAAAATCCCAGAACTACATGGACAAGAAATTGTTTGTCAAAACATGAGTTTCAATAGTAAATTAGCGTAAACCTCGAGAATATGACACATAGAATGCTAAAATAAATATAAAAAGGTGGGCCCAATTACAAGAAGCATATGCACACAGAAAGATAATCGGCTTGTTCTAACTTAAACATCGTTTATAAACTATTGTCGATATCATCGGAAACTAGTTTCAACTCGACCTTCCAATCATTTATGCTTCTGTCAAAGTAAATGACATCTTCCATAAGGACGTAAACGAGCTGAGGAGCCCAGTCGGCTCTCGAGTAGAAATTTGTGGCTCGGGTTCTTTTAGCCTGAGCTGAGTCGAGCCAAAGCTCGAATGAAAAATCGAGGCTTGACTCGGGCTTTACGCTCGGGCCTTATCGAGCGGAACTGGCTCGGGGTTTTTTTTTCATTCATGCAGCTGTTGTGCTGCCTGAGAGCAGCTGCTATGCTAGGCAGTGTAGCAACTGCTACCTAAAGCTTAAGCAGCTACAAGCCCATGTCACAGGCCATTCAAGCTTGGTGCTCGAGCCGGCCCATCCGGCTCACCGAGCTACATGAGCTGGCTTAATCTCGAGCATTCTCGAGAGTTGATGCTTAGCCCAAGCCAAGCCGAGCCAAGCTAGCTTGGGCTTTTTACGTGCCGCCTGAGCTAGATTGACATCCATAGTCTTCCATCGGCAAGATAACTTTATAATAAAACGAAAAAATATTCCTAAAGAGAACAATTAAATGTGAAAACAGTCTTTCTGAGCCTAAATACAACTTAGGTGAATCATACAAAAGGATTTAAGGGGACATCATTGTATAGATTGAAGTAATCATCAAAGCAATGGTACAAAAGGTTTGAATTCTTTGTACTAAAGATTGGCTTCAAGAGAAGTAATTTATGATAGCAACATGTACTCACAGAATATTGGGAAGCTACATATCTACTACTATATGTAGATAATACACCGGGTAAAATGTAGGGGACATTCAAAAGACACAAAAGACATTTAGGGCCAAAATTAATGACGTTAGTTAGGCTATAGAGTATAACGATATTGGGGATAGACATTAAAAGGAACAAAGAATAGCATAGTGCATTCTTGAGTCAGAAAAGTTATATTAAAAAGATAATTAAAAGGTTTTGATAAAGCGAGCATAGCACATAATAAGAGGATGTCTGGCTAAGCTTAAAGTTGGTCAAAGTTACTTTCAAGAGGATGTTTGCTAGAAAACAAGCTACTTCATTTCAATAGGTTTTGGCAAAAATATAAAGACTTTTTTAAAAGCCAACCACGGGTTACTTACCAAAAAATAAGGCAATTTTTAAAAGTCAGACCAAGTAAATTATCTATGTACCCTCAACTTTACAATAGAAACAAATCATTAAAATAGTATATGGATTTTTTGGTCATTTGCCACATTTATTTTACTTGAAAGTTAATTCATTTGCCAAACATAAATTTACTCAGTACATTTTACCCAAACATACCTACACAAAAGTTAAATTACTTCTTTCGTTAGCTTAGCCAAACATGCTCTAAATCCAAATACTTGTCGATTTTATAAAGAACTAAGACTTTGGGGTCAATGATTTGTTGAATCTAAGCCCCAGTTTGTTTCTCATTTTTCATCCATAAAAATGAAAAATATAACCGTTATCCATCAAATTAAACCATCAATTTTGAATTTCTATATCTTGTGTGGGGCTCAATAATAACTATATTTTTCATTCTCATTCTACATAATGTGGCTCAAACAGGGCCTAGATCAAAACCGAAAAATTAATACAATATTGAGAAATAGAAATTTTATTCATTACAAATGAAGCCGCCTTAAAGCTAGTTGGGTACCCTAGATAAATCTCCACTAACAACTTTCATTGTTTCTACATGCTCAATCAAAAAGTTTGTATGGAATGTGTTCAAATCATAATCACTTTTGATCAAACATAATTTTTATATACACATCTCATATGACCACAACTACTACCTACTTTTTATCCACACCTTCTATGAGACACGCTACTTAGAATGCTATTTAAACACTTCTAAAAAGCAAAATTATTACTATTTTTATTAGCCAACCTTCCATTATCCACCACTGATTACCCATTCAGTGTATGCTAATACCAAACATTGCTATCTCAAATAATTTCAAGGAAAAAGCTTCAGCAATGTGACCCTTAATCCCATTTGCATCCATAATTTGTTATACACTTGTTGTTGTTGTCACTTCTCCAAGAATAGACTTACCCATATCTTTTTCATCTTTTACGTATTGGCATTCCAACACTAGAAGGTAAGTTTCCTTTCAACAGCAAGAGTCTTCGGTAAATCATCAATTATAGCCTGATTATCTTTACCAACTTCTATTACTTCACAATCCTTCCTTTTTTCTACTATTTCTCTAGAGTAGACCTTATTTGCCTAATTATCCCAAATTTCCATTAATCCTTTGCTTATGTCCAGCTCGTAGTTCGTGCAAGAAAGATGGTCATATCTTGTTATCAAGATATGTACCAACTTTATCTCTCACCAAATTAGTAAATTAGTTGGTAACCAATTGAAGTTAGATTTTCATTACAAGACATCTCCATCCCTTGCTTAAATAAATGTAGCCTTCTTACCTTACATTAATGTCCTTTATCATTTTGTAAGGTTTTGCTTTGGGTATGGAATAGACATTATTGCACCACCACATGGAGACACGCATCTTTTTTCCTTTGTCAAAAGTATAAGTTACGGTTTAACATTCTTTGATACACATTCGTCTTCCCCATGAATAATATGCTTGCAAAGGGAACAATACGAGGAAAGATCTTCACATACTACTTGCCAAAATACGTTATAGTTGTAACAGTCGTCAACAAAATATAGAAAATCTTCAAAATAATGATTGATCTTAATGTCAAATTGGGCAGGCCTAATCCTTGTTTGAATCAACAATCTTTCGCGGCTCAAGATTGAAAAGTGGAAAGGCTATTGTAGATGTCTCCCATTAACTTGTCAAGTCTTCAACACAAATAATTATTTCTAGTTATCCCAGTTGTCATCCTCATGAAGTAACATAGTTTCTACCATTACGAATCTTCGAACATAACCGAGCTCTAATACCAAACTATTGCAGCAAAAACCAAGATTAACTCGAGATACAGACACAAACTCGTTGATGCTTCATATTCCCAAGAATTTCGGGTCAATGACTCTACATTAAATGCTCAAATATCAACACGATATTGAGAACTCTCAATTTTATTCACTTCAAAAAAAGAGGCCAAAAATTAAGTTCTAATTTTTTTTTATTAGAAAATAGTACAACCTAAACTTGAGATTTATTAATGTGCAGAATAACCCCTAAACTATTAATAAATAACAAAAATAAAATAAAATATAAATTTGAAGTAATAACTATTAGCCTGAGCCCAATCTATGTGTGTTCCATTTTCGTCAAGTTTCCTATGCAAACATTTAAACTAAGAGTTAAGACGAAAGAATTAACAAGAAAAAGGTTCCCTATTTTGATGTCGTGGGCTCAATAATGTTCACAATAACATGTATCATACATGAAAAATCCTAACAAGGAAGACTGCGAACATTTGAAATGGTTACTTAAATACTTGAATGACTTTATAGAAGTTGACATATTCTATCACTGTAAAGAAGTCAGCTTAAAGGTTTTGTGAACTAAGATTCTTATGGGAATAGGTATCTATAAATGAGCCAAACGCTTCATTGCTTTCATTCAAACTTTGCCCATCTTACCACATTGCTCAAGAATCCTTGTATATCATATTCTTTGTTTTTTGTCCCTTTTGTATTGATTCTAGAGTATGACACTTTTGTGTTTAGGGTTCTCCTGTGCGAGTTTAGAGATGTCAAACTGTGTGGGCCAGCTTGAAACCACTAGGCCAGCAAAAAAAATCCCCAAACTCGAACTAGGCTGATCAAGGCTTTGGATTTAGTTCTGACAGTTAAGCACAAGCCTATGTGATATTTTACAAAATAGAAGAGAAAAAAAAAGATTCCTTTAGCAGAGAGCCAAACTACTCTATGTTTTATGCCTAGAAGTTTCAAGGAAAATTTTTGCCATTGAAACTCCTCAAGGTGGAATTCATTCTTGCCTAGAATATTTAAATCCACTAAAATAAAGAATGAGAAATTATAAGATTTTATTTTCTTGTGTAATTTAATTTAGAAAAGCAATTCAACTCTGATAGGACCGTCCCGCTTCAGGACAAGTGCAGCACACATTCCAGTCCCATTGAAATTTGTCAAAGGTCGGAGCTCAATCCGAACCGGTAACTAGAATGAGCTGGTCTTGGAATGGCTCCGGGTGCATGTTTCGACTAGTGGCAGCCAGTTCAAACTAGACCGACCAGGTTTGAGATGACTATATGAGTTCTTTGGGAGTAGCTTGTATTTGTGCGGTTGTTACAAATGTAGGCTCGAGTGTTGTACCACAAATCGGGCAAGCCTCCTTGTGTGGAGCCCATGAAGATGTACACCCATTTTTGCCGAACCTCTATAAACTTATTCTTTATTCTTCTACTATTTCTTTAAAATTGTGTTAGTTGTGATCCTTTTCGAGGTTATCAACACTAGGGTAGAAAATCCGTTAGAACAAATTTAGCCACTGTTTGGGCTCCTTTAAAAATGTATTTTGGAATAGTAATTTTTTGGAAAATGTGTGATTAAAAAATAAGGAAATTTTTTTGGTTTACGTATAATATTAATTCATTGGAGAATGTGTGATTGAAAATCAAAGGAGAAAAATGCATTTCTTGGATAATGGAGCCCAAACAAGGCTTAGTCTTCTAATGGTGTATCCATAAGAAGCAATTGGGGAAGAGGGTAATGTAAATACTAATGCAAGTAGATCAATCAACTAGCAATATTAATCAAATGCTGCAATTAGGAATTATCACACCATCATTGTGGAAATGAACGGGAAGTACAAACTATAGTTGTTTTTTCTCATTCACCTCAATGATAAATATTCCAGTTATACCAATGAATTAGGATTGACAGCAATAGGTTCTCTCTGTATATTGTGACATCCATTAAGTAGAATATGCACATTGATTTTTGTTCTTTGCAATGCTAAAATACAAGATAGAAATTTCGGGTATGAAACATCAGTAACACGAGAAGCAAAAGGCATCGCTTTAAAGTGTTACAAACTGCATTTACAACACACTTTTCGAAGTCAAATGAAGGCCATGCTCGTCTTATCTCTTGGATGAGAAGAAAATTTATTAATATATTTCAGAGTAAGATATAATATATACATCAGAACTGCAGTCACTATTGGAGGGGGGGCTGGCGGAGCCCCCCCCCCCAATAGGGGGGCGCATCGTCCTTTGAGCCAGGCCAAGGGGTATTCCCCCAAATTAAAAGGATCCCTACCTACAGATAATTAAAAGCACAGAACACTAAATCTACTAAAGAAATATCAGATATAAAAACATAATAGTTTATTTCAGGAAATATGCTAAGCACAGAAAAGTCCTCTAGCAAATCAACCATAAAGATAAAGTAACTAAAATTTATATCATAACATAGGCAACCATTTAAGTTTAGACAGTACCCTAAAATCACGAGCTGCATGTGGACTGCTTGCAATTTTTGGCCTGAAAGCCTGTGGATTACGCTCCAGTGTAGCTTCAACTGCTTCTCGTCTGGCATCGTCATTTTCAATGTTGTTATGACAGTTCACACAGTTGCATCCATCGCAATATACGCCAGATGCAAAGCATTCACAATACCTGACCATTAAAATATCATGCATCATGAAAAAACCCACATAGAAAAACAGTTTGCAGTTAATGTGCACATGCTTAATAGTAGGAGAATTCAAACCATTGGACTGTCAGCATTCGGAAATCCAGACAAAATTAT
Organism: Fraxinus xanthoxyloides; assembly: GCA_903798325.1. Lineage (NCBI taxonomy): Eukaryota > Viridiplantae > Streptophyta > Magnoliopsida > Lamiales > Oleaceae > Fraxinus > Fraxinus xanthoxyloides. Next base: position 6,078 of record CAIGRL010076568.1, read on the forward strand.
CAGTTCAGAAGACGTACACTGAAGTGCATGAGAAACCCAAAAGGTGTGCACAGTTCACACACACAATAAATTTGTGAGAGATTTCAAAATATAAAACTGTCAACAACCAAGGTAATTATCAGTTGCAACTCATGTACACTGTGATATATCAAAAACCCGAAAGGTAGTTGTCAATTGTCAGGGTTAACAAAAGTCTCCAAGAATGAATAAATAGTTTTCTTATTGCCCACTTGCCACCATAATTTAGATATTGGTTAATAAACGAACATACAACTAATTCTTTTTGATATATGATAATAAGTGCCATGGTAATCTTATAAAAGATTATTTCACAATACAAATGTTGCTAAAAGGGAAAGAGATTATTTAGGATCAAGTAAATATATCAGTATAGCAATCCAATGAGTGCTGGTCTTTCTATATGCTATAAACATCAGTTAAGATCTCTATACAAATCCATCAATAATTGCAGTTATTCTGAATCATCACCTAAAATAACTGTGGCTAGACTTATGATATCTTCAAACACACGCACAAAATAGAGTGGAAAGAGTTATCACTTATCAGCATCGATTACATATAGCTGGAACTTGAAAGACCTGAATTTGAATTATCTCCAAAGAATTATATCAGTTATCTAGTCCAATAGTTTAATTACAAAATATTGGCCAATTTCTGCCAAGACCACTAATATATGGCTAAAGCTCAAATGTGAAAGCAACAAGTCTGTTCCGTGTCCTTGATTTTGACATTATTGAGGCAATGGATGCACCAGCTGGCACAGAGAGTATAGACTGTCNCAATGGATGCACCAGCTGGCACAGTGAGTACATACTACCCTATTGGCTGTTGCTTAAGCTGTAGCACTCATACTGAATCCTTCACTTCCCCACCTTTACTACCCTATTGCTGTTGCTCAAGCTGTAGTACTCACTACATCAATATCATGGCAAGAATGTGAAGGAATCAACATATTTTGAGTCAGGCTTTGCCGACCACAAAATACATAAAATGTGACAGCTACTTACAACTTTAAACACCGTGAGTGTTTGCAGTTACACTGCTTTTGCTTCTTTGGAGTACCATCGTTAACTTCAGCTAGATTTTGCCTTGACCGTGCCCTTGGGGATTCAGGTTTCCTGGAGGAATGAAGAGTATGAATTATAACAAAATAGCAATAGAACTGTCCTGGTATATCAATTATATATGTGTGTACATAATATAGGCACAAGTGGAGATCATTAGACAGTCAATCAATGGTATCAAATGATTTTTCTTTTCACTATTTAACACATGTAAAGTAAAAGAACGAAGATGGGGAACCATTCCGGAATTAAATTTAAATTTTCATCTTCATATGATTAGGCTTCAAAAAACAAGAATGGAACAGAAGAATCTGCTAGGCTGTAATTCTGAATCTTCATGAGCTATGATGCAATGAAAAATACAAGTATGCAATAAATCCAAATGATTGAAAATGTCATTAACCCAAAAATATGTGGCAAGCAGACTAAGGCAAGAAAATACATGGGAATCTTCTCATGCACATGAGCAGATAATTTGTTATATGTGCACCACAAACAAAACTATGCCAAAATCAGAGATTACACATAAAAAGTATTTACAGAATTACTTAGTGAGGTAACCCAAAATATGATGTTGGAACAAGAGAATAGGCATTAGCATCCACTTTTATAGTGATGTAACCTACAAATTACTCATCAGCTGAGTGATAATCGAATGAGTCAAAGACATAAAGACTTCCACAAAAGTTTCTAACTTAACATGCTAAATTAGATTTCGTAGGGCCAGAAAGAATTTTGAATAATGAATTAACGATCAGTCTAACCAATTTATCTTACAAATTTATATAAACCAACAAATGACAAAATTGTCTATCTGGGGAGCTCATTGTATAAAGAACGAATTCTAAGATCGTTCTGACAATTATGAGTGTTCAAAATGAAAAGAATAAAACTTTGTAACTGAGCTGAAATAACTGACAAGCAAACCCACAGATTTTTATAAATTTCTAAACTTTAACTGTATATAAATCACTTTTCTCCAAAACATGAAAATTGTTCAACAAATTTAGATTCGGAGTAGAAAAGACTCACAAAGCAGGTCGAACGCAAGGATTAGAGGAAGATACTGCTGGTTGCGGAGCTTGTTGCATTGTCAAAAATGGCATCTGTGGCAGCGGCGGAGGCTTTGGCAGCTGATTTTTCGGCTTCACTAACTGTGGCTGCTGCTGCTGGATAAGATGGCTCGGCGTCTGTGATTGCTGCGGTTGAGATACCTCCAGCAAAGCCAATCCCACGGACGATGATGCACCATCCCCGAACCCCGTAAAATCCAGTTGTCTCGCCGGATTCCTCACCGGAAAATCCGCCGCAGCTGGTGGAGTAGCCACTGATTGCTGCGGTCCTTTTGGAAGGAAATCCCGTCCCTCAGTTTGTTCCATTGAAAAAAATGGAACAAAGATAACGCAATTTCTCGTATCAGTCAACACGAATTATACACCTGTTCTCACTGGAACACCCAGAATTGAACGAATTTCGAAATTCAAAATCTAAAAAGGGCAAACATCTGGAATTAAATACTGGTCTCTTTTTACACAAATCAGATTCAAACAAAAATCCAATAAATATGTCAGGCTCTAAAATTCCTCACTAATTAACCTCAATCGAGAAGCCTCTTGATCCGTATTTACGTATAGAATTACGTATATAAATACAAAAACACATACGAATAATTTGTGTGATGAAAAAAAAAATAAGAAAAGAAAGGAGGAGGAAGGATTTTCGAAAGAGAAGGGTTGGAGGCTTTGAGTAGCTCCTCCCTCTCTGGCTTAGCTTTTGAAATTCAATTTTACAAATTTTTGGACGGTCAGATTTAGCTGATAATCTCATCGTACGGTTTCCACCAAGAATATTGAATCCAACGGGTAAAATTCATAGAAGCCACAAAGGTGGATTTTGGGCCGCTGGATCATTGGCGTCTGATTTTGGAGGACAATTGTAGCGTGTGGTGAAGAATTGTCCAGTGTTGTCAATTCCAACGTGGAACTTAACTCTAACCTGCCACGTCATGGATTATTGTTAGATGACTGGAGAGCTAGGAATGGTCTCCTAGGGTCGTGAGTAGGTGAATATTTGTAAGAGAATAGTAAGATTCTGTTTCGAGAAAAGAAAAAATTAAAATAAAATAATAATTTTATGGCGCTACATTGCAGGACGCCGTTGACTTGCGGGTAAATGGTGAGCGAATTGAGGAATTTTCAATTTTGTGAAAAGATCTTAAAGAGGAAAATTAGAAGCATTTATTTTCGTATTTCAATTTCTGGTTTTGAACTTTAAAGTCATTTTGAGTTGAGTGTCCGTTTTATTTTCGTCATTTTAAAAAATTTATTTTCAAAAATAAAAAACCCAAAATTCGTTTTACATTCTCTCTCTCTCTCTCATCTCTCTTCCCCTATTTACCGTCACAACAACTTTTCCCCGATGAGACACATGATTTCATCAATTGCGAGAAACATTTCGCCCCTTTTCTCCGACGAGACACACGTCTTCACCGCTACAGAACCGCGCGAAACATTGTGCGCGACACTTTGATGTCGTCACGCAAAACGATTTCATCAACGTGCTAGTGGTAGTGGTGGTTTGGGATGGTTTTGGTGTTGTTGGGGTGGTTTTAGGTGATTTTTGTTGGTTGTGCAAGCAGGTGTGTTGGAGGCGATTTTTGTTGATGGCTACGGTCAATCTGACGGCGGTTTTTGTTGGTGGTGGTTGAGGTGATGTTAAACTGAAGACCTCCAAAACGTGTTTTGAAATTTTTTACTTGATTTTAACTGAAAATACCCAAAACGACAAATTTGTCATTTTGAGTTTCTTTGTAAATTTTAAACTCTTTTCGGAAACTCGTTTATGAAAATAGGTAAGTAAACATATTTTCGGTGTTTTCGAAAACTGAAAATGACCTGAAAACAGCAAAGAGAACAAACCCTCTCTTCGTGTTTCAATTTTGTGTTTTGAGTTTTGAATTCATTTTGAGTTTTGTGTTTTCAGTGTATATTTTGAGATTGTTGAAAATGTGTTCTTTTTGTCATTTTGAAAAATTGTTTTCAAAACACCCAAAACAAGTTTTGAAAATTTTGGCTTGATTATAACTGAAAACACCCAAAACGACAAATTTGTCGTTTTGTGTTTCCT
>CAIGRL010076594.1:0-15351 GCA_903798325.1 Fraxinus xanthoxyloides
GAGAGAGAGAGAGAGAGGTATTTCACGGGCGACTTCTCTTGAGATTTGATCCACACTCTACACAGTCCACACTGCCTCTGTAGCTATATCCTATTTGATGTTCTCTCTCTATATATCTATGTCTCTCTCTGAATTTGAGTTATAACTAGTGAGAGAAAAGGGGAAGTAAGTGAAGAGAAGATTGTTACTCTCTGTGTGTGCGCGCGCGAAAGGGGAAGAAATAGCGGGAGATTGAGAAAATACAAATCTTGGGGTTTGAAATTTGATGAAAATCCGCAGCAGAATAGGCTGAAAGTGAGGGATTTTGGTTGCTTGCTTACTCGGTTTATTGGATAATTTGCGTCTTTTAAGGTAAAACTATAAATGAAAACTGTTGTTTTCTGCAACAGCTTCTCTCGTTGTTTTGTTTTTGCTCACTTTGGTCAAACGAAGAGTTTTGTTTTTTTCTATGGAATTCAGATCCAATTTGGTTTCTAGTGTATTCATATCTGGGCGATTTTTTACTCTATATATTCGAGTGATTTAGCTTAATTGAAGTTTGTGTCAAATCAGCTTGTTTTTGCTCTTGCTCTCTTTTACATGGTGGGTAAGGTAAATACTAATACTCATATACAAGAACTGGCGGTTTATTTTGTTATTATTTATAAAGTAATCTAGTGAATTTACTCTTCTCGGTTTCTTATTTCAATTCTGCATTTTCTATTTCTATTTTTAGTGCAGTTCACATGTGCACTAAAAAGGCTCTGTTTTTGGGAGTGAGATTCATATACTTGTTTGCTCAATCTCAACATGTCGTGTAATATGTCAGTTCAGTGGATCTAGAATGAGATTTGTGATAAGATCTTTCCCGACGCACCCAGTTGTTTTTTTGATGATATTTAGAGTTTATCGATGTTATAGTTATAGTTTCTGGATTTCCCATTTTTGGTCCTTTTCTCCTGTATGATTTGTCTGCGGGGTTATTCAGGTTGAAAATATGTCGAGGCCTCTTCATCGAGGTTCATCTGGGGGCGGAGTGCGAATCTTGGAGAACTGTAATGATTTATGGGATGACTCTCAGATGAAAGAAAAAACAGAGAAGGAAGATGTGGATCGAAGTCGTACAAATGGTTCTCATAATACATATTTATCAATCAAATTCCCTTTTCGGTTTCTCTTCCTCGACAGTTCATCTTCAAAACACAGTTTGAGTGGAAATGGTTTTGTATCTGATCCCTTCAGCCCTGGGACTCTGAGGAATCGGCATAAATTGTCACTTGCTTTACTCAAATTCAGTTTAATAGTTATTGTAGTTCTCGCTCTGACTGGATCCTTTTGGTGGGCGATTTCAATAACATCGTCATCCAGAGGCCAAATATTTCATGGATATAGGCGGCTTCAAGAGCAACTGGTGTCAGAGTTGTATGAGATCAGTGAGCTCTCTCAAGGTTCCTCTAGGTTAAGAGACTTGGAATATTGTTCTCAAGAATCAGAAAACTATGTTCCATGCTTCAATGTTTCAGAAAATCTTGCTTCGGGCTTTAAAGAGGGTGAAGAATACAATCGCCACTGTGCACATGGATCAAACCAACATTGCTTGGTTCTTCCGCCCATGAATTATAAGATTCCCCTTAGGTGGCCTAGCGGAAGAGATGTCATCTGGTTCGCCAATGTTAATATTACAGCACAGGAGGTGCTCTCCTCAGGAAGCTTGACCAAGAGGTGAGTGGAAGAGCTAGTTTCTGCAGTAAAATATTAACATGGGATTAAAAACTTAATTTATTTTTCCACTTGTTGCAATTACAGGATGATGATGTTAGATGAAGATCAGATCTCCTTCCGTTCAGGATATTCGACATTTGATGTCGAAGACTACACACATCAAATTGCTGAAATGATTGGGCTAAGAAATGAATCCCACTTTATACAAGCTGGAGTGAGTGGATTTCGATTGGCAGAATTAATTAATCTTCTTTCTAGGCTTTGATTCATTTTCTTTGTTGTTTATGCATCCATTACTCCTGTTGATATTTGATGCTGTGATCTCTATTTGAAAATCAGATATGGATAAATAAAATGTAATGTGCAAGTCGAGTTGCCCCAGCATTCCATATCAATGTTTATGTAGATAACCAAATATATCATGCACTATTTGACTTTCAATATATTTCATCAGCCCATCACTTGTCTTCATAGGCACATAAGCAGTTGCTTTTGCATGTACTTGAGTTTGCAAAGTTTATTGTAGATACTGTCAATATACCCTGCTCAGGCTTTTGTGTAGTTAAGTCAAGACAGTGGGAAAATGGATTATTTATAGGTATCATTTGCTCTGTATCCATTGTCTATGTTTGCAAATGATTTTGTTAATTTTCAAGTGGTAGCTTATGAACATTTTTTGGTTGTCTGGTAAGGTCTTTCAGAATTTCTTTTGTTCCACAGATTTAACACAATCAATTTTATTGCTCATATTTGTGGATTTAATGCAACTTGTTTAGTTTCTCAGAGTATTCATATATTTCTCAATCAACTGTATATTGTCATGTCTGCATTAATCCTTTTCTAATTTCATTTTATAATTGCGTGACGATTTTATTCCATGTTCAGGTTCGAACTATCTTGGATATAGAATGTGGTTATGGCAGTTTTGGGGCACGTCTGTTTTCAAACAAATTATTGACCATGTGTATAGCGAACTATGAGGCTTCTGGCAGTCAGGTTCAACTAACTCTTGAAAGAGGGCTTCCAGCAATGATTGGCTCATTTACTTCAAAGCAATTACCATATCCATCCCTTTCTTTTGATATGATACATTGTGCACGATGCCGCGTTGAGTGGGATAAAAAAGGTACCCTTCAGTCCGTTTAATGCCATCATAGAGAGATATACTTTATTATAATTTTTATTCTTCATAAAAAAGTGAAAGTTTGTATAGACACAATTAGATGATTAAGAATTCACAATATTCATACGTGTCACATTTAGTGATATGTAAATTGAGACGATGAAATTTCTATCAAAGGGCAAGTTGAAAAGGATGTGCTATCATGCTTGGGATTTTCTTCTAAGAATGTGTATTGGATTTAAAGAGTGAATGGGTAAGAATCTTATCAATTGATACAGCTTACAAAGTTGTGGATAAAAACTTGGGCTTGCTATGTTGATATCTTAGAGCTGTAGCTGCCTTTATTTTAATGCTTGTGCATGCTTTACCAATGAAAAGGAATTTTGCTGCATGTGCATTGCAGATATTGGATTCCTCTCCCTCTCCTTGCTAGTGTGTAGTCACACACACATACTTGCTGTCTCCTCTATAAACTCCAAAGTGATTAAATAGTTCAACAAAATTTTAGGTTGTAAACAATATATGGCCGATTTTTGGTTTTATCATTAAAGCATCATATAGTGTCATTTGAGGTTCGAGTCTACCGAGAGAAGTTCGGGGAAAGGGAGGGCTACCTATACTGTGTATTCCATGCATCAGGAGAAATAATATAAAAGCTTGTATACATGCTTGGACCTGCTGTCTATTGAACATCAACAAACCGCCAATCCGCCCTCCAAAAAAATTAACTGTGGGAAAAGGTAAAAGTAATGTATCGAAGAGAGGTTTCTTGCATTTGATTTAACTTGAACATCAGTACACGCATCACACTTCATTCACTGTGGGGAAAGGTAAAAGTAATGTATCGAAGAGAGGTTTCTTGCATTTGAGTTAACTTGAACATCAGTACCCGCATCACACTTCATTCCAAGTTGCATTAATTACAAGGTTTTACCGACTGCAGATGGATTTAACCTCAGTGGATATATTTTTATGATTATATGTGGTATTTTTTGTTTACCAGATTGAAATGCCTACTCTGATTGGTTAGGTTCATTCCTAATCGTAACATAGATCTTCAAAACAGCGTTATGTATAGCATTGGATTGGTTAAAATTTTGTATTTGTTTGGGGGGATCCTACCAACTTGTTCCAGAATTTAGAAGATTTATGATCTTGCCATTTGTTTTTCTATTCGTTGTGACGGTTAATTTTTATTCCATGTATGGAAGACCCGTTCAGACCTTTCCTGTTTTATATGTAAATTTTCATGAAACTTTGTCAAATAATACCACATTGTCAACTCAGAAGAAAGAAATAAAAGCTTTTCAAATGATAGTTTTCTACAAACACTAGTCTCTATCCACTATCATCCTTTATTAAACTTGGATTCTTACACTTGTTAGTCTTCGTAAAAAAGAGAAAAGAAAAACATAATTGAGACAAAGCTTAATGTGAAAACAAATATAGTGACCCCGGACAGTAGTTATGAAACACCGTCGAGTTTACTCTGTTATACTCATAGATTTCAGAATGTAGGCCTTTTTAGAAAAAAAATATCTGAAAGTTTATAACTGCCATTTTTTTATTTGGAATGTTATCTGAATATATAGTGTTTATCATGTGATACAGATGGCATATTTTTGGTTGAAGTTGATCGGTTATTGCGGCCTGGTGGATATTTTGTCTGGACTGATCCAGTCATAAATTCTCAGCGCTCCCTCCGCAATAAAGAAAACCAGAAAAAATGGAGTACAGTGAGTGGGTTTGCTGAAAATCTCTGTTGGGAAATGTTGCCACAACAAGATGAAACTGTAGTGTGGAGGAAGGCAAGCAAGAAGAATTGTTATTCAGCGAGGTAAGGCAACCAGCACGACACCTTTTTCTTCATTTTTTTTTTTATTTTTGTCGATTTACTTTTTCTTCATTTCTATGGTGCCCCTGTTACTTATTTATACATATGTTTTTATTACGTTTATATCATCTTTCTCAAATGAGAAGTCATCTATAAGATATCCTTCTATTTTAAGAAACAATATTTTATGTCTAAAATCTGTTGAAAAATATAGTGCCTCCCAAACTATCCTTTGAGTTTCTTATTGTATTCACCTGGTTCCATATGAGTAAGATAAACGACTTTGCGAACAGAAAAAAATTTGTAGGTTGACTATTCATGCTGGACTATAATTTTTTCTCTGCTCCAAGTGGGGGGAATGTTGTTTATCTGGAATGGAGTGTGTTAATCTATAATGTTCACAGCTGAGTACATGTATCAGTTGTACATCACTCTAATGCTCGAATTGCTTGCTTGTATTTCTAGGAAACCTGGTTCTGTCCCCTCTCTTTGTGGCAAAGGCCATGACGTTGAGTCCCCATATTATCGACCTCTCGAAGCATGCATAGCAGGCACTCAGAGCCGTCGATGGATTCCTATTGAAGACAGGGAAAAATGGCCTTCCCGGGCTAACTTGAATCCGAAAGAACTTGCAATTCATGGTAATAGACCAAATTATTTGACACTTTGTGCATTATGATTTGCCTGAGGTTGAACACTTCAAATGTATTGCTACATTTTTGTTTGTGCATAAATGTCAACGTGATATTAATTATCTCACTGTATCAGGTCTGCATTCAGAAGCGTTTTCTGAGGAGGCCATTAACTGGAAGTCAGCAGTCCACAATTATTGGTCTCTGCTTTCACCTCTAATATTCTCCGATCATCCAAAGAGACCTGGCGATGAGGATCCTTCTCCACCTTACAATATGCTGAGAAATGTCCTAGACATGAATGCTCACTTTGGCGGTTTCAATGCGGCCTTATTAGAAGCTGGAAAATCTGTATGGGTCATGAACGTGGTTCCTACGAGGGGAACAAACAATCTACCTTTAATCCTCGACAGAGGATTTATAGGCGTGTTGCATGACTGGTAAATTTTACCTTCTTTTACATGGCATGAACAAGTTTCACTTTATTTACCTATATTGACTATCTCTGAATGTAAATATTTTGTGCAAACTCTTGGATATGTGTTGCTTCCATCTTTACTCCAGAATCTTTTTATATGATCCATTTTCTGGAATCTTGTTGCAGTAAATACCCTGAGCAAGAAGCTTGTCCTTCCACAACATTCAACATTTTTCTGTCGAGAAAATATAATACATATAAGATAGTAAAACACGTCAGTTTCTAATCTATGCAGACTGGTTTTTTTCAACCATGTCTGGCTGAGTCTATAAACATTATACAATTCTGATGATCTGAGCTTCTCCCCTTTTGTGTACTAAGATAATTATAGAAATAAATCCAAGTATATATCCACTTTGATTGCGAGGAGTTCTTTTGAGTTTCTTCCCAGGGATGCTTGCTCTTTTAGAGCAGTTTGGGGAACTATTACTTGAATTTGAGAATGTAGGATGTCTAAAAATGGATTACACATGCCTCTGTTTTTTTTTCACACGTTGAATTATCCTCCTCACCCAACTACAAAACAAAGGAGAACCTTAGAGAGAGAGATGTCTTCTGTCTTCAGAAATTGGCACAATCAGAGAATTCACACATGACTACCTCCTAATTAGTCCTGAGGACCTCACCTATCTGCTCTTGATATATTGGAATAACATTTGTTTCCCTTGTTTAGTCAAAAATTGAGTTATATCGAGTACTGGATTAACTGAAATTCAGTCTCTTGCTTTTATTCTCATTCATTCTTGGTTCTTTTGCCTCAAATGTATTTAATGCTTTCACAATTCTCTAATATCTTTTTGTTTATATAACTTATGCTCAGGTGTGAACCATTCCCTTCCTATCCAAGAACATATGATCTGGTGCATGGTGAAGGAATTCTCTCTCTTGAATTTCGTAAGCAGACCAGATGTCGCATGCGAGACCTATTCACTGAGATAGATCGTTTACTTCGTCCAGAGGTATACTTACGATTTATCCGTCTCCAAATATCAAGTAAAACCATGTCATCACTTATTTATACCCAGAGACCTCATCTTGGATTTCTTGTGCGCTTATTCTTGAAAATTAGAAAAATGAGGACTTACGAATGGATTCCATAGTACATTTCCTTCCCGTGATTCTATGTTATGGCTCGTGAGTTTAATACATTTGTAGTTTGAACAAATTTGTATAGCTTCCTTTTTTCGTATGAGTTGGCATTATACTACTCTTGCACCCATTCATATGGCATGTCTTCTCTCTTTAAAATCTTGTCGTATAATTCAACCTTTGGCCTTCTATTTTGCTAATGGATATGTATGTGCAGGGGTGGGTGATTCTAAGAGACCGTGCTGCTCTTATTGAGTACGCAAGATCTCAGACAACAATTCTGAAATGGGATGCACGAGTCGTAGAGATTGAGGGCAATAGCCACGAGAAACTCCTAATCTGCCAGAAACCTTTCTTCAAAAGACAAGCAAGCTGATTCTCAAGTTGGCAAGGAGCCAAACATCATAGTCGATGATAATATTCACATTCTTTCCGAATCTAAAGTTATTGTCCTTAAGTTCCACAGAAACAGTGGATTGGATTTTTTTTTTTTCTCAAACAGAAAGAGGTAGCGGGGAGCAGAAAACACATATATGGTTGGTCAAAACGAAACTCCTATGGAACCGTAAGGTACGCATAGGGACATGTAATTACACAGTTGAGACACAGGCAAGTGAAAGAAGTGTAGGATTATGCACAAGTTTCCTTTTGATGTCTCCTTATAAATGAAACAAACACATTATAAATTTAATTGTCAAGATATTACACAATAAGCAAAGTATGATCTGCTGTAGTGTATAGAATGCTTAGATTAATATTTATTTGGGGCCTCTCTTTTCCATTTTCTTGTGTTTCACCTCTGTTACTCTGTATTCATTATTGTGTTATGCTACTTTTCTGCCTGTGTCTGTGTTTGTCTAAAATTTATAAAAGTTAACAGTGACTTAAACGGTCTATTATGACCGTGTTTGGCTAGAAATATAAGTAACTTATAAAGAGGAATATTAGTGAGTTTTATGAAATTTGTGGATAATATATGAGTAGTAGTTAAGAATGCCAACTTAAAATTAATGGTTGACTCCGATTGGAAATTATAAGTCATTAATAAGTTTAACCAAATATAGGCTATAAATTCAAAAACTTTAGGTCATAGTATCTATAAGTAAATTGAGGACCTAGTTGCAAATTTCATTTTCACTGTTGCATGTAAAATTTAATTTTGGAGGGTTAATTACAACAATGGTCATTGAAGTTATTTTTTACGGTAATAATCACTCAAATCAAAAAATCAACATTAAATCCTACGGACATCATTAAGTTCCCATGTGTCACCAAATCACATTATTATGGAAAAATCAGCAAAATTGGAGTTGAAAATTTGGAATTAAACGTTCATATGAGAAAACATAATGAGACTTTAGCCCATGTTTGGTACAAATTAAAACTTGATTTTAATTTCAAGTCAAAGTCAACAATTAATTTTAACCACACTTTTCATGGGATTCACAACTTTTTAACTACATTTACTAAAAATCTGATTTTAATCTACAACAAACATGGACTTAATATTGATCAAATTTATAGGTTTATAATAAACCTACATTTTCTTTTAATGACGACTTTTACTGATTTGGAGCAATAAATTACATCATTTGGCGACTCACTCAACGGTGTTACGTGTAAATTTTTTTATTTTTTTTTTATCAAGCAACTATAAATATAATATTTTAGAAACTTAAATAATTATTATTATTAAAAGGAAAATAACTTCGTAACCATTGACTCAATTAGCCAAATTTTGGACAAAAATTTGAAATAGCAGGTTTGCTAATTCTCTCTTCCTCAGAAGTCATCTGCAAGTTTGCTGATAACTTCATGAGTGTTTTGGATGGAAAGCGTAAGAAAGTGTTGAGTTTGCTGGTTCGGTTTCATAATTACCAACGGCACCACCGGTTCCATGGTAAGAAAATAAATTGTTCTCGACTCGGTTCCGAATTTCTTGGGAACCGATTCATTTGGAAACATGTGCACCCCTAGCATCAAGTTCGAACTCCGAAGCTCCTTTCTTCTTCAAGTTCTAGCAATAATTTGCTAGAACTTTTACGACCTGGGAATTCAATAGTCATATTGTTAAAACATTCCAGATAACATCATAGTGAACATAGTGCTTATGGTTGGCAAAACATCATGTCCTTATTACAACCTGGAATCTAGTGACATCAAATGGAGCCGGGAAACAGAAAGCAATTCTTTTAGAATGGACCATCAATGGTGTTGATGTCCGACCTCCGAGGTCGGTTAAGTTCGGGGTATTGTAGAAGAAGAGTAGGTCTTAACGTGAGGATGGTTTAATTGTTAGCCTCCGAGGTCAGTTATTGAAGTCAACTCGGCTATCGTTTTGGTTGCACGAGAAGTTTGTATAGTTTATCGAGATTAAGAAAGCATAATGATTGAAAATCACTAACAAAATATATGGATATCCAATCAGCTGAGTGCATATGTAAAGTACAAATCAAGTAATTAAGCTCTCTTTCCTAAGTAATTTATTAATTATTGGGGATCACTTGCAGGATTAGTTCATGATGATCTGACATTCCGAGCCCGTTAGCCAATCCGATTAGGGCAACAAATGTACTTCTTCATCTCGGAATGACAGCTAATGAGACATGAAAGGCAGGGTACATACACATTTCTTACTATAAATATGAGATTAAAGCCAAGAGAAAAAAGGACAATCTTTCTCTGGAGGCATTACAATCTCTCATTGTATCTTTTAATCATATTTCAAATATCTCATATATTAGAGAAACAATTATTTGAATTGTATTACAATCTTTTATCACGACTGAAACTTTATTTTCCATTGAGTTGGCTTGAAATTCGTTTAAACAAATTTCAACGTCAACAAATGGTAATCGAAATTTGAATACTAAATCAAGAACTGCTGGTCTACAATTAAAAATTCAGAATACAATAAGCAAAGAAACTGTTTTTCAAGCTAGCACCCCCAAGAACTAGGGATTCTAACGGAAAGAAAACGCAACTGACTTTTCCATCAGAGAAGAGTGATGGTTAGAACGGCTTTTTGCTCCATGCCTGCTCTGGCGAGCTGCAGTTGCACTGCTCTTGCGCAGAGTGGAGGATGACGAACCCCCTCGACTCGCCCTCTTCACTGCTTTTCCTCGAGTGCTGCGGATGCTATTCCCAAGTGCAGCTTTAGCAATGGCTTCCGAGCCTATCTCTCGCAGCTTGTGTGGATTTATAGTCTGCTTATTGAGGAAAACCAGTTTTGGGAGAAGACTGCATATGGCCTTGCGCAATTGATCATCACCAATATTGTTGTGAACAGGATTGCCTAATAGATTTAGAGCTGCCAGAGAATTGGAGTTTGCCACAAGCTGACCAAATGCTTTTGTTGTGGTTATTTTGTTGAAGCTCAAGTCCAATACGGTCAGCTTCAGAAGCCTATGCAGACCCTCAACATTATTTATTTTGTTGCCAGCAAGATAGAGCTCCTTTACAAGCATACAATTCGACAACCCTGGCATGAATTTAAAGACGAAAAGCTCCATTAGCAACACAGAAAATATTAATCGATTGATATTTTCTTTGAAAGTAATTTCTGTAATTTTATGGAAAGGATTGCAAAAGATATTTACCTTGACCAATTCTAGAAATTCGGTTGTAACTGAGGTCAAGCACCCGGAGTCGAGTTAAGTCTCTCAGACCTTCGATTGTGCTTATATTGTTCTTGGACAGTTTAAGAATGTGGAGACCCTTTGGCAGAGATCCTGGAGTAATATGACCTGCAAATTGAGGGGAAAAATCACTAAACATCCAATAATTCATCTACATCCGAACATGGATGTGACGCTAGAAATTGAACTGGTAATAACTGAACGACACACACCTATCGAATTGGAAGACAAGTTGACTGATCGAAGGCTAGAGAAATGAGAAACGGATGGTATAACTTTCAGTCCAATGCCTGTAATATGTGCCACAGTCGACGAAGAATTCAGAGACTGGACAACGCTGTTGGCATATGTAATCTCCTCAGGAACCATTGCAGCTGGACTCCGAGTTGCTGGTGATCTATTATTCTCGGGAGAGGGAGGGAAGAAAATGTTATCTTCAGTGTGATCATCATTGTTGACTTCAAATGGAGGCTGCACTGAAACTTCTTTCACCCACTCATCGATTCTTTCAAACGGAGACGATTCTGTAGGAAAAGCAACCCACTGGTTTTGAGGCCACATACCAGAAACTCCATAAAATCCATCCCAACTCTGATTGTCTATGTTAAGGATGTCTTTACCCTTGCTTTCTTTGCTAAACTTTTCAGCTTTTCTTGGTTCTATGGTGTCTGAACAGTAGCCACCTTGTTGGTTGAGGGCGGACTCAACTGCAGCTGGCTGTGGTTTTGTAGGCTCGTATCTATGCAGGTTCCTATGGCTCCAGAGGAACAATTTCCACCACAATTTTCGACTTCTGGAGGGAAGTATTTGACTCGAAGAGTGCTTCTTCAACATCACTTTGTCTGCGCTACGCTGAGTCATAACAGAAACAGGAGTTGGAGGATAATCCAGGATTTCGTCCTGGAACCTTTCTGCTAGACTTTGTATTTCCTCGAAAGACTTGGATTTAGGAGGCGGCATCTGTTCATCCAGCGCATAATTCACATTCCTTATCAACATATCAGAGCACGAGCGCTTAAGCATTGGAGAAGCCCAAAATTCCGTCTTCCCAATGCCGGGATCACTAACATGTCCACTTTTAATCATCTCAATGCCAGCCTTAGAATCTTCATCTACTTCCTTTGGGTACTCATTATCTATGGTCATCCCTTCAAAAGTTTGATGTTTTTCTTCATTCGTGTTTTCAACATGAGCTTGTAGATCAAAATCTGAGTTGTCTCTCTTCATCGACAAATTCTCATCATGCTCATCTCCCCCTTCGTAGTCTATCTCTTCACCATCACCTCCAACCGGACTCTCGTGATTCATTACCTTCACCGTGCACCTAGAACTCTTCGGAATATGGAGAGGAACCGGAACACTAAAAGAAGCTGTTTTCAACTCGGAAGTTTCTGAAGTTTTGTTAAGATGCTCGAGCTTCACGTGTAAGGTTTTGACTTCCTTTTCCTTCCACAAGCACAGATGCAATCGAGATTTAAAAATAAAAATAAAAAATGAGCATAATATAACTAAGAACAAGGAAAGGGATTCAAAGAAAATGCAAACAAACATGAATTAATCAGATCATTCTTACCTTATCTTTCTTTTTCCTCCATGAAGAACAAAAACAGTTCAGAGAGGCCATTCTCAGTATCAATATCACTCCAAACTTTCCTTGAGAACTGAAAATTCTCAATATCTTTTATTAAAGATCTTATATCAAAGAAAACAGGGCTCTATACAGACTACAGAAATAACAATTTTAGATACTGGAAATCAGATTGAATGGCGATCATTAGCCATAATCAACGGGCAGTCGCCAAAGCAATGACAGATTATAATCCGATGAATGTAAAGACGGAAGTGAAATTTGGAGGCGGCGTTCTCTTGTTTCAGCCCTAGCCCATTTCGAGAAGGCAAACGATTTTACTGGTAGAGGGTCGGCCAGAGTGAAAAACTCAGCAATTTTTCTCCAGAAGCTTCACCATATTTATTCCTGCATATCCCATAAATTTGTCAAGACTAAATTCAAAACACGTAAAGGTTTCGAGTTCTTGCACACATGATAAGACTAAAGTTAAATCATAAGTGTGTTGTGTAGGACAGTAAACTTTTAGTACGAACATTTTGATAAGAAAAACCCATACGAAGAGAATTCAAGAAACACGTGCTTGGAGACCACATCGTAAACAAACTGTTTCATTTTTATCAGAGAAAGGAAACCTGACTGGGTTTGGAAACACAAGGAATTTCCTTTTTAAACATAAAATCTTGATTTGAGCAAAGTTCGGTTAAATTAAGGAAGAACAAAGGAACGCAGATCCTTAAAATCTGAAAAAAGACTGTAGGCAAATAAACAATATTTTGAGCAGAAGTAAAAATAAATGTTACCCAATGAAGATAAACTGTGCCAGGTTGAGAATTTCGGAATTCAAATCTTTTGACGTAGTATTTCTCAAACTGCAGCTATGCCTATGAATGCGTATGTAGATGTGAGAATAATTGAGAGAGATGAGAAGAAGGTTATTATTGCAGACGTGGGGAAGGATTTTTATAAAAATAAGAGGAAATATTCAGAAAGAGACATATACTACGCGGATGCGACGCGCAATGAACAACCCACAAACCTTTCTCATCTACTGCCTGCCCTGGTAATTACTTATATATTATGTTAATTATCATAGCATTTAGTTTGACTTATCGTACAAAGACCTTCCCAGTCTCCCATTCTTCTTTTTAATTTATTTTTAAGCTTAGGCAAACATGCTCCAAGGGCGGGGCCACGAAAATTAATTAGTACGGGCACAATTCATCGATACTGAACGTCGAGTTTTTGGTTATTAATTTAATGATGATAAAAATAGAAAACAATATTATAACAATATTGAAAATGACAATTTATAAATTACACTTATTCCTTGCGAGTTTTCATACATTGATATCGTTGTATAATAATCTCATTATCAACTTCAAAAATATATATTTCTTTACATAAACGATTGTGCTATCATTTATCTACAGATCACCCTTCCGATTACTCAATCTATCATTTATAATGCTCATTACAGAAAAGACTATCTCCACAGTAGCGATAGCAACCGGTAGAATCAACGCTAAAATAAAAAATTTATGAATCAATAGATATACCACATTTTTCTTTGTGAGAACTAACTTCTCTACAAGATCACCAAGGTCATTCAAACCTTCAAACTATTCGTTAGAGCGCATGTCAAAAATATAAGTCTCAAATTGATCATGAATTAGAATGAGATCTACTACATAGAAATCTAATGGATAAAGTTCAGTAAGTTGGATCAAGATTTTCTTGTCAAAAGAAAAAAATGAATCTTGTAGACATAGACAAGCTACACAAAGGAGTAACTTCGTATTTACCTCCGAAAACGATCATTTCATTCTTGAAATTGTAGATCGATGACATGTAGAACAAATCTACCTGATAATGATGTAAATTTGTAATTTCTGGAGAATTACGTTGTGGGCAACCACGAAGTGCACGGTGTAAAAACATATCATCCATGCCGGGCACATCAATATAATGTTGTTGACAGAAAGAATATACTTATTCCAAAAAGGAGTCTCACCGTCATCACTCAGTATTTGGAGTCGGCGTTTGCACAACTTCACCAATTGCATTGAATTCACTATATCTTGATATTTCATTTGCAATGCCTTTGACAATTCATTTGAAATCTCCAAGACACTTCTCATCAAATGTATATTAAATGCAAAATCAAATGTCTATATCGACTCCAATAAATTTGTTGCATTATATCTTTGATCACAAGAACAAGAGTCGTCTTCAACGATCATTGCATGTACATTACTAACGGAAGAGAACATGGCAAGTAAGTTGACCAAAGAATTATAATGTGAACCCCATCGTGTATAATCGGAACTTTGAAGGGTTGTTTCTTGATTTAGTACACGTCCACTAAAAATCTCACATTTCTTCAATGCCTCAACAATAAAGTCTGATTGTTTCTCTCGAAGAAGATCACAACGTTTAGATGATGCTCCAACAGTATTTACTACATCACCAACTACACGAAAGAAGTTAATAATAAGAATATTCTTCTTTGCAACAACTACGAGAGCTAGTTGGAGTTGATGAGCAAAACAGTGAATGCAAAAGGCACATGGATTCTCCTTTAAAATGAATGCTTTCAAATCATTAAAATTACCTTGCATATTACTTGCCTCATCATAGCATTGTCCTCTCGAACTAGACATGCTCAAGTTATATCTAGAAAAAATCTTATCAATTGCAAATTTAAGTGAGAGAGTCGTGGTACTTATAACATGTTTAATCCCTATGAAGCGTTCATTCACATGTCCACTGTTATCTAAATAATTAATACAATTGACATTTGCTTCTTCATTGACACATCACAAGTTTCATCAATTAGAATAGAAAATAATGAATCATCAACATCTTTCATAATAACATTGATCGTCTAAACAGCACGAGCATTTACTATATCCTTTTAAACATCAGGTGATGTCAATTTGTAATTTTGAGGAGCTTTTCCAATTGTGATGGCATTAATATCTTCATCATGAGCAGCCAAAAATTCCAATATGACTAAGAAATTACATGGATTGAGAGAATCCTTGAATTTATCGTGACCTCGAAATGACCTTATAGCAATAGAAGTCGAACACAACCAATAGATGTACTAAAACGGGTAACATATGCACTTCTTACTTGTTCTGACTGCTTGTAGAAAACTGATGAAACGTGCTGCTCTTGATTCATCAAAACTTCGCACTTAATGCGAGCTTGAGTATGTGCACTATCATGTTCTCCAACATGAATATGAAGCTTTTTCTTCTCTTTCCTACATGTAAAACCTTCA
>CAIGRL010076598.1:0-13392 GCA_903798325.1 Fraxinus xanthoxyloides
TAATTATAGGAATTGGTTCTATCCTTTACTTCTCTACAAAAAATTCGAGAAAAAATAAAAATTTTCGTGATTTTTTATCCGAGAGATAAACTGAAGTTTACATTTGAACTGTTCTCTCCTGGATAAATTAAAATGAAACATTACATTCTTTGGAACTATTTGAAGTTTGTCCTATAATTGATGCACACTTGATTATAAATTGGCAGATCTTCCCTCTTCACTCTACCTGATTTGCTTCATTTTATGTAATTTATGGTCCTCGAGGATAATGTTTTCCAATCGATTATTATCATATTTCTGTGTGTATCTGATCACCCAAAGGAAGAATGATGTGCATTTAAGAAATGAGGTGCATTGGTCATATGAAGTATTTTGACCCGCGATTATTGTATGTGGGTCATGATCTTTGGCCTCGTCTCCCCTTGAAATTGTGTTTTTTTTTTCATGAATGAACTCTTGTGAAACCTTATGTTTTCATTCTGGCTGTCCTATGGCAGGCATAAGCTTGGTTCTCCATTTCTTTGGATATGCAAGTCATTGTTTGTGTGATCTATTGCAGGAGGAGCATCTGATGGATCACATTGTGAAGAACAACCTTTTCAAACCCATTGTAGATGCATTTGTTAGTAATGGGGATCGATACAATCTATTGAACTCTGCCGTACTTGAACTTTTTGAATATATCCGAAAGGTGGTTATCCCTTTCAGATGTCCCTTAGATGGCATAACAGATGCATCTAGCTATGTTTTACCATTGCGTTTCCTGAAACATGTGTTTTGCAGGAGAACTTGAAGATGTTACTTAGATACGTAGTTGATTCATTCTGGGAACAGTTGGTCAAACTGGAGAACTTGTCTACCATTCAAGCTCTAAAAGTTAAATATGAGCAGGTATTTTTTTTTTTCTTTTATAGGTTCTATGGAGTTTGAACTTCTGCGTTTAGATCATGATNAAACCCATTGTAGATGCATTTGTTAGTAATGGGGATCGATACAATCTATTGAACTCTGCCGTACTTGAACTTTTTGAATATATCCGAAAGGTGGTTATCCCTTTCAGATGTCCCTTAGATGGCATAACAGATGCATCTAGCTATGTTTTACCATTGCGTTTCCTGAAACATGTGTTTTGCAGGAGAACTTGAAGATGTTACTTAGATACGTAGTTGATTCATTCTGGGAACAGTTGGTCAAACTGGAGAACTTGTCTACCATTCAAGCTCTAAAAGTTAAATATGAGCAGGTATTTTTTTTTTTCTTTTATAGGTTCTATGGAGTTTGAACTTCTGCGTTTAGATCATGATAGATGAATTTGCAGTCCCTAGAGAGTGCTGGAACGAGAAGCAATGCTAGTTTGTTAGACCAGAGGAAACGGACAGATGAGCGAGCTTTGGAGAAAGAAGAAGAAGACTACTTTAATGACAGGTTTGTGTTTGCTTGCTGCTGCAATTTATTTTTTGAATAGTTGTGGAATGTGTAATGGTGAATCTCAAGTTTCAAATACCACATAATGACCGATTCTGCATTTAATTAGCGATGAAGAAAATTCTGCATCAGTGGCCAGCTCTAACGGAGTGCAATCTCAGCCTGTCTTGGCTAATGGGTCTGCTCCAAACTACCCTTCATTGAGGTATTAATTTCCACTAAATAATAATAATTTTCACCATCCTAGGTACTTATTAATCAATCTTACATCTATTTATGAAGGTCTAGTGGACTTGTTGACTACGAAGATGATGAGGATGATGAGGATTACAAGCCTCCCCCTAAAAAACTGTCTGATATATCTGAGGAAGATGAGGGACTGGCGGAGTTCCGGTTAAAACGCAAATTAGTTTCAAAGGAGGAGCCCGAGCCGAAAAGGTTGCTGCAGTCACCAAGAGGCACAAAGCCAAGAGAGGGTGTATTTGCTGCCTTGTGCTCTACCCTAAGTCAAGCTGTACTACCAAGTAAGAAATCAACTGGTTCTGGAATTGACGGTCCCCAGTTGGATGCAAACAGGAACACTATCGAACGAAATTGTGATGTGAAGGGGTCTATAAGGTCGTCTGATGATAATAGAAATACAGATACAGAAACCCATGCAAAAGATGAAGCGGCTTCTCCTAGAAGCTTTTCTGATAGCTTGCATGATTACCCAGATAATAGGCAGAGGGTTGATGACTGTTCATTGCTACCACCCAAGTCCTCACCGGAAATGGCTGTGAATGGATCCTGAGAGTTATTTCTGGAACGGCATCTGTGTAATTCACTAGCTAGCACTCCTGCTGTGTAAGCATTGAACATGATTATCTCAACTTTCAGTAGAGAGCTTGACCAAAAGGAAAGGGCAAGGATGCGGAGGGGTATTTCAAATGAATACCCCTTGATACTGGAAGGATACTGTACAGCGCTGTAGCAATGCAGAGAATTACCTGTAGGCTTCCCTAATTTAGTTTTCCTGCATTTTAGGCGGAGTAATTGTCTGTAAAACATTCAATAACTATAGGTTTTGCTTCTCCAATTCGCCCTTGCTTGGTCGTTTTTGATGATTTTTGTCTTTTATATGGTTAATGCGAACTCTCTGATATTCTGTATAGATATTGTTTCTTTATTAGACAATTTTGTGTGACCAAGAGAGGTTGAGGAACATTTAGGCCAAATTTTGTTTTCAAATGTTTTTGTATTTAATATCTGTATATTTTAGTATAATATTTTAAGGGAGTAATTGTTGAGGCGTTAATTTTTTCTTGGTATTGAGGAGTAAAAGTGAATAACGGTGTTAATGGTTAAAGCAGAGACTTCTATGTTATATATTCACTGGGTGATCAATGAAAATAATTTTCGTTGTGCGTACAAATCATTGTTAATGACGACAAATCATTGAAGGAATCTGAAAAAGAGGAGGTTATTTCGGAGGAGATGAACAAAGGTAGAAACGGGTCAAAGGCTCGAAAAACAGAGCCTAGCTAATGGAATCTCTAAAACCATTCCTTAAACGCCTGTTCCTCACTATCGTCTTCCACTCCCTCCCCTCCACTCCGCCAGTCTGCCGCTGCCGCCTCCTACGCCAAAGAAGCCCTCCCCACAGGTCACCAAATCAGGCTACCTTTCAGTGACTTCGTCTCTCGTTCTGCCATTTTCGACGCATTTTATGAATCCCAAAATTCCTATCAGAAGACACCACTCTCCCAATTACCAAACGTCATTCGGCTGCAAGGTTGCATTGGCTGCTCCTTTATGCTAGCCAACTTATACGAGCTCGGCCCGTGGCACTTGTCTCAATCAAGGTTCTTGGAATTGAATCATTGGCTTGCTTTTTTCTTGATAGTAATACTGGAACTGGATTTAGTTTAGCTGCTTCGCCTCAAGAAATTTCAAGAAACCAACACGATGTTGCTAAGCACCTTATTATTGCAATTAAGAAATTTGTTCCCTTGGACAAATTGTTCAAAACCAGGCCAATTTATATAACTGGTGAGAGTTATGCTGGAAAGTCTTCCAGCACTTGGATATTATATACTAAAGAAGAGTGCCCAGTTGCGGATGGAGAAAAGGGTGAATTTGGGTGTGTTGCTATAGGAAATGGATTGACTGATCCAGAGATTCAAGTGGCTACTCATGCTATAAATGCTTACGATACAGGTCTGATCAATGAAAAGCAAAAAACCCTTTTGGAGAAACTTCAATCTGACTCTGTTGGATTAACTAGAAATGGTAATTGGAGTGAGGCAGCAAGTGCAAGAACTAGTCATGAACACATTGGCAAACATGTCTGGTTTAGCCACTTTATATGACTTCAGAAGGTTAACACCTTACCAAGATGATTTAGTGGGAGTGTTTTTGACACTGGAAGCAAAAAAGGCACTTGGAGTCGATGGAAACATGGTTTACAAGGTGCGCAGTGACGTGGTGGGTGCAGCGTTGCATGGTGATGTGATGAAGAGTGTGAGGTATTTGTTGGCGTTGTTGGTTAAGAATACGAAAGTTTTGCTCTATCATGGACTATGTGATTTGAGAGATGGCGCGTTGTCGACCAAGGCTTGGATGAAGAAGATGAAGTGGATAGGAATAGAGAAGTTTTTGGAGGCGGAGAGGAAAGTATGAGAGTTGGTAGGCAGCTAGCTGGCTATGTGCAGAAATGGGAAAATATGAGCCCTGTCGTGGTTATGAATGCGGGGCATCTTGTATTGAAATTATTGTTCAAAATTAATAAAATTGGATTTGGAGGCCAAAAGTATATACTATGTGACCGCATATTTCGATTGGAATACAATAGCAAATAGACATGCAGGGATTTCAAGGAGCACAGGATTCTTCTATGCGATCGTATTGATGTAGATCTATAAATAGATGTCTTGTGATCAATACCAAACATATTGAAAATAATATAGAAATCCATGTTCCGTTCCAAATATGAAAAATTCTTTTCATTTATATTCAAAATTTCTCCTTGCGTTCTTGAAGTCTTGGTAGAAAACACTAAATGTTCAAGTGTTTTTCTATTACTACGCTTGATAAATCCTACAAACCATTTGTCAAAAACATTTTAAGCAAAACTCAATCCGAGAGGGGGCAAATATCGTTTGAGGACAACGATATCATTTTCGTGTTAGAGCCTTTTTTATTGTTCTTTAAAGTTCTTGATTACATTCTTTGGTTGCTTCTATCATTTCCTGTTCCTATTAGTTTCTTTCATATTCGGAGGAAAGACGATGCCTGAAAGAGAGAGATTCGATTCTGTTCATCAGCATGAAGACTTTAAACCACTTAGACAAGCAATTCATTTGTTTCAATCAATCTGCTACTACTATCAACATATTTTCCAATCCATGGGCAAAGTGCAAGTTCATTGTAACACTGGCTTGTGCTCCTCAATCCTACTTCAGAGCATAGCATTTGAGCCAATCATTTCAAATTGATCTTTAACCAACAGATTAAAAGACAATAGCAGCCAACAATATAATATAGTAAATCATCATCATCTTCTTCTTCTTCTTCTTCATAAAATTGAATTGCGGCGCCCAATAATAATTAAATCAACGTCCAAAAGATAATATTTTTCTTGAATATTTTCAGAGTGCTGTAGAATATATGCATGCAGTCTGAATACAAAAGTTTTGCTTTCTAATATATGTACAATAAATAAATATTCTATTTTAATCAGTTTAGTTAGGCCAAGAAAGTCCATCAAACACCCTGCTTGATTATACTGGTTAGAGCTAATTTATTAGATTTCATAGTGCTTTGTCGTTTAAAAAAAAATAAAAAATATATTTTTCATTAGAGTAAAGAGTTCGCTTGGTTTGCTAGGGTTACGTAACAAAAGTCATCTTAACAATTGAAAAATCTACTAATTAATTATTTTGTAAGTTAAATTTTTTGCTTTAATGCGGTTCTCAACAGATGGATAATATCGAGGAGGGAAAAACAGAAGAATATGGGAAAAGCATTATGTCAACAAGTAGTGATCCAAACTTGCATGTAGGACCATATTCAATAAAAAAGGAAAATTAAGAACCATGTAGGCATATACGACAAGAAGAAAAATAAATAAATATTAGTGAGACAATGCAAATTTAAGTGGAATAATACTTTTGAATCTGTGGTTGCCAAATTGTATAAATGCTTAATTTAATGACAAAAAAAAGATTATCTTTACAATATTAGATCTTATCTTGTTTGTTACCTTTACTCTTTTTTAGTCCCTCGTCTAAACTTGAACTCTTATATAGTCGAGAATGATCTTAAATTGTTTAGAGCATCATTACTTATATACCCGAAAACTTAATAAACTAAGCTTTATGACACGTCAACATGTGTAGTTGAAACATTTTAGGCTCGTGTAGCTAATAAACACACAAGTAAGAGAAATATGAAACCAATTTCTTTCTCCACTCAAGAATGACACAAGTGGTTTTGCTTTTGTTGAAAAGTTTATCCAAGTGTATATAGTATTGCATGAACTAAATATCCATATCTGCCCACCAATTCTTACCAGTCAAACCCAAATGAAGATTCCTTTACCTTTTAGACTTCTCAAAATCTTTATATATATTGCAATGGATAATTCTCAAAACCCTTCACCTTTCTTCAACTCATCTTAATTTCTCATATATGCATGTTTTAATCATGTTATGAGTACAATTATCTTTCTGCATATAATTAGACTTGCACAATCATTCTCTGTTGTTTTTCTGTATTGGTTCTACGTTTTTTTCTCGAGTCTCTAGTGTGTTGTGATTCATAGGCACGAAAGTTATACAAATTCTCATATTTCTTTATAATAGAACAATTGTAGGGAAAATGTCGCCAAGGAACAAGTCTAGTAACGCTAGTTCTGAAGATATGATAGATGAAAAGAAGAGGAAGAGAATGATATCAAACCGTGAATCAGCTAAACGATCAAGGATGAAGCGTGAGCGGCATGTTAAAGACCTGAACGATCAGATCATGTATTTCACGAACAAACACAGAGAAATGATTCATAAGATCAATGAAATTACACCACTTTACGAGAGCACCGAATCAGAGAACAAAATATTGAGATTGCAGCGCGAAGAACTGAGGAAAAGGCTAGAGTCTTTGGACCTAGTTTCTAGATATATGCGTGAGGCAAATGAGTCCTCGATGGGGATTTTGCAAGATCCCTTGCTTAAACCATGGAAGCCTCATTTTCAGTCTCGGCCTAGAAAAACCTCTGCAAGGATTTTCCAGATTTAAAGCACCAAATCCGTGCAAGATTTGAATATGGCTTACATTTTTTCGACATGTAAATACGTAGATTTTTGTGAGTTTTGCGTATAAAAGGACATGATAAACTTGCCCATCTTCTTCAACATTGATCTCTTTATAATCACATGATTCAATTTAGAAACATTCTATTTTAATAGCTCATTAATTACTTTAAGTAGCACTTTCTTAAGATTTACATTTGACTAATTTCTACTTATAAGCGATTAAAGCATCAAATGACAAATGTTATCATACAGTTTCTTAATTAATAAAACTATGTGACCACTAGCTACTTTTCATGAAACACATTACCTATGAAATCTGACAGGATGTTGAACATAGTACTAATTCTGTGCTAGCTTTTTATGAACTGCTTGAGATGTTTTGGAATACTAAATGTCATCTTCAACGTGTCAAAAATGCTATAGCTCTAAATTTTAAATGTTTCTCGACTCTTGATTGAAGAGTACATATGCTAGTGAGCAGAAACACAAGTTCATTCATAGTATGTTCTGCCTTGGTAAATACAGTTTTTTTTCACTCCTTGTTGCTAACTTTTACCATCAAAAGAGCGTACTATAGTGTTCATTTCTTACACAACTCTCCAAAACAATCTTTGTTCTCCTAGTAATTGATAGTGACAAATCAGCACGAATTATTAATCTTAGATATTGAATTAATGCACAGATATCTTTAACGGAAAAAAAGGTGATCATTTCTGAACTTCTAACTCCATGTAGCACATTGCGGTTTAATATGATCAGATTTATAATATATATCTCTTGTAAAATATGAGCACAGATGACAGACTGACCCTTTCAATTAGTGGAATGCATTAGCCGTCCGTTCTTATGTAAGGAAGGAGGGTTGGAGAATGATAATCACTGAAACTTCCATGCTGAAAATGAAATGAGCGTCATCCCTTTCCAATCAATAGTTAAGCATAGTTAGAAAAGTATTCAGATATATGGTTTTGGCTAACTTATCTAACAGTTGTACATGATAAACATCGACTAAACCAATTCATAATTTAGATAACTCAAGTGGTTAATGTAGCAGCAAAAACTGGAGAAAAATCTGCAATAGATGAAGGTCCATGATCTTCTATAACAGACATCTTAACACCCCCCCTGCAAATTGATGGGGAGATCGAACACCATCAATTTGGATCTTAAGAAAGCAAATCTAACTGAAGTTTGACCCTTTGTAAAAAAATCAGCTAATTGATCTTGTGTGGAGATATGACGCACTAGGATATCTTTATTCACAACCTTTTCACGAATGAAATGATAATCAACTTCCACATGCTTGGTGCGGGCATGAAACACGGGATTGGAAGCTAGAGCAATTGCTCCAATATTATCACACCATAATACTGGAGGCGATGACAGAGAAATACCAAGATCACGGAACAACATTCGTAGCCAATATAATTCAGCTGTAGCCAATGCCATAGAGCGATATTCCGCCTCTGTACTGGACTTAGACACAACATTTTGTTCCTTTGCACTCCATGAAATAAGATTCTGGCCAATGAAAACAAAATAGCCACTAGTAGACTTACGATCGTCTGGATTGCCAGCCCAGTCAGAATCGCAGAAGGCATTCAATGCAGTAGAGGAAGGTGTATAATAGATACCATAATTAACAGATCCTTTTAAATAACGAAGAACTCGTTTAACAGCACACCAATGAGGTTCTCGTGGATTATGCATAAATTGGCATAATTGATTGACTGCATAGTTGATATCAGGTCTTGTTAGAGTACAATACTGAAGTGCACCAACTACCTGCCTATATTCAGTAGGATCTGTTAATAGCTCACCATCATGAGCTGAGAGTTTCGAACCAGAAATAGTAGGAGAGGCAAGAGGTCGAGCACCAACCATAAGAGTCTTCTCAAGTAAATCAGAAATATATTTTGATTGCCTTAGATGTAAACCATCATGATCACGAGCAGCTTGGATTCCAAGAAAATAGGAGAGATTTCCAAGGTTTCGAACATGAAAAGAAGACTGCAAACCAGATATAAAATTTTCAATTTCGAAATAGCTAGAACCCGTGACTATAATGTCATCCACATATATTAGAACAAACAATTTGAAGATGTCTGTTTGTAGAGTAAATAGGCCGTAATCAACTTCAGATTCTTTAAAGCCAATATCGAGGAGATGTTGAGAAAGTCTCCTAAACCAAGCCCGAGGGGCTTGTTTAAGTCCATACAATGATTTATGCAATCTGCAAACAAAATCTGGTTTGGAATCATCAACAAATCCCTGTGGTTTTTTTACTTCAATTTGATTCCTACTACCGTGATTTTAAGATGCTCGATAGGATTTTTGCATAGCTGAAAGAGCTTGCGTCAAAGTTATGCAGTGTAATCTGTTCCTGATCTCGGGGTAATGATGTGTACCTTTCTTGCCTTTTTTGTGTTCTACCAAGGCTTGAATTGCAGTAAAACTGATACTTCGAGCAAGAGGTAACTCATAGCAAAATGCAATCATGATTGAATCTTGACACTTAAATGCCTTTAAAAGATCTCTAGACTTCTTCCCTAAACACTTAAATGCCTTAAATGCCATTTCATTTGTCAATATGAATTTTTCTGCAGCCATTTTAGTGATTATTTCAGATGAAAGTGTATGAACATTACTGTAAAGATTGTGGACACCACCACATATCTCCACATTTGTATGATATCGTCCACTCGGTCCTCAGCCCTCATGGATTTGCTTTTGAGTTTTACCTCAAATGTCTCATACCAATGGAGATATTTTCCATACTTATAAACTTATGATCCTCCCCCACCTCTAGCCAATGTGGGACTTTGGTCACACACCTTACAATCTTCCCCTAAAATAAAGGACGACTGAGTCTCCTCTCAAACGATTATCCATCCGTCCACTCTCTACCTACTAGAATTCTCCACTCTCCTCTTCACCGTGTTGGGATCAGGACACGTTCATGAAGCATCAGAGAGCACTACCTCACTCGAGAGTTTGGTCTATCCAGGTCAAATCCTCTTCACCATGTTGGGGTTAGGACACGTCCATGAAACATCCAGAGCACACTGCCTGTCCAACAGAACTCATCCACGGATCCCATCTCGAGCAAACCGAGACTCACCACCTTCGTTCGACATTTCGAGGGATTCATCCACATGGGTAAGTCTGAGGCTTGACTCTGATACCATTTGTAAGGACTATTGACATCACATATCTCCACATGAGCAACTTACAAAAATACCCTTAAATTAAGGGTGAGTTGAAAAAATCATATGAAACATATTTTGAAAGTAAAAAATACTATGTTAAATCAATTGTCACACAGTAAGAAAAAGTGACACTAAAAAAGTGACCCAGTGTCACTTTTTAAAGTTAAGTGTCATTTTTATTAAAAATTGATGTTTGTCAGTAAAAAAAGTTATAGAAATTAAGAAGGCACCGAAAAAAGTGATAAACACTAAAAAAAAGTAACGAATTCAAAAAGTGGCACAAATTAAAAAAGTCATACAAATTAAAAAAGTGACCAACACTTAAAAGGTTACAAAAAGTGACTAATTTTTTTTTAAAAAGTGACACAAATTGGCTAAATAACATTCCTCAATCCAATATCAGCACGGAAACAAGCACAACTGTTTTATTTTTTAGCGAAATAATGACCGTAAATTGATTGAAAGCACCATTTTCAAAATCCAAAACATCCATAAAAATGAGCAAAAGGAGTTTAAAAGGACTGTTGAGCTTTACCCATATTAGAACATAATACTAGACAAAATAGGCCGTCATTCATACTTTGTTATCATATTCCCAACAGCTTAGGTATCAGCAAATCCCAATTCTGAAAGCTTCATGTGAGCTTCTGTGTAATCAAAAGAGATTGCATCCTCGTCGGCAACATATTTCTCCACGAGTGGGCAGAAGGCAGGATCAGAGAGTACATATATTTCGATTTCATGAGAAAAGATAGAAAGGATAAATAATGGACCTTCCAAACTGGCTTTCGATGCGTGGCCTCGATCTCGTATCACCCATTAGCAAGCTTCAAGTGCTCGGCCTAAACGCCCGCCTCAAGCTCAGTTTCTGAGTCTTCATCTTTGTTGGTTCAAACAGCTCCTTCACGTGGTGGTGAGGTTTTTTCCCTGCAAGAACATTGGAATGAATTTGAAATCGTGAACGAATGTTTCTCAGAGTTTTCTGATTCAGGGGCTTCCTTTTTGGATTTAGGTTTTTCTGTATTTTGAGGTTTGGCACGTAATTAATATGGTAATTTAATTTTATTTTAGTTTGAAGGGTATTAATCAAAGATGATATTTTTTTAGAGTGTGTTTGATGGATATTAATTTGGAAGAATGTATTTTGGTATGTTAGATTGATGGAGAATTAGTGGTTGAAAAAGAAGATAAAATTATTGATGTGATGAAAAATATTATTTTATTGAAGAATGTGTGGTTGAAAATGAGTAGAAGAATGACAATGAGAAATTTAATGTGGACCAAACAGGGACTTAGGGCAGTCAGCCTAATTTTCCTTCTCCACATTGATATGATATTGTCCACTTTAGGCCTAAGTCCTCGTGGATTTGCTTTTGGGCTTTACCTCAAAAACCCTCATTCCAAAGAAGATATTGCCCATGCTTATAAATCCATTATCCTCCCCACTTCTAGTCAATGTGGGACTTTGGTCGCACACCCAACAATTACTATCACTGTGTTGTATCTCATAGCTCGGAACATTTATATTTTCCCCATCCATTCTTCTCTGCCTGCTTCCATGTTTCTTCAGAATCTCAAGCGACCTTGAAGGAAACACATACTGTATGAGCTCTGAATTTTGCTATTCGACGTTAATAAGCTTCCAGAATTCAATGTCAAATGATTGAATTGGTGGAGAGACAACATCAAGGTACAAATCATCAAAGCTCCCAAAAATCAGCAAACTGCTGTAGTTGTTGGTCAATTTGAAATTCAGTCCTGTATCAGGTATCCTGTTTTGAGCTTCAAAGGACTCTATGCTGGAACTAAAAAAAGAAATCATAATCTGTCAGTCCCCATTCTCAGCAGCATATGCAAGTAACAGATGCAGCTGGAGAATTAGTTAGAAAGCCATTATAAATAGACTGAAAAGCAGAGAGGAAAGCAGGCAGAAATTGGGTAGTTCCTTGGGAGAGCAATGGACCTCTCGAATGTCCATTTATCTTTTACTATTTCATTCATTAGCAGTGTAATACAAACACATCGATTTACATATTGACCGTAACTATCATCTAGAAGAACTCATCCCTTACAGTACTAGTTCATTCACAGTAATACAATTTTCTCTCATTCACTTCTTATTCTATTTTCAATCTTCACAATTGTTCCTGCCTTGTCGGATCACAGCCTCTGATAACAGGATCACACTGATTAGATCTACAGAAACTTCACATGATGTAATTTGGATTAGTTAGGATCTGATTAATGTACAACAATATTTTAGCTAAGGTCACTATCTAAAACAATTTTTTTAGTTTGGCAACTTTCTATAAGCGCCATTGTTCAGTTGTTTATTCAGCATTGCATTATAATCCTAGGAATGGAAAAAATGAAATTCTATTCCTACTCAAACACCAAGCCCCCGTGCCTATGTTTTGATATTATGCACCATCATTCCGCATTCTTCCTGTTACATTCAGCTCTACAATTGGACAGAAATCTCCCTCTGCACACTGCCAACCTTATGATGTAATTTAGAAAAGAAATGTTAAACTATCACTTCAACTAGCCTAATCTTGGACAAATTCATCTACCTCTACTGGTCATGTTTTGACGAAAAATGGATTAAAATTCGAACAGATGTAAAGGAGCCCTGACCTCAAAGGAGGGTATCTTAATTGATAATCAGAAATTTGAACTCACGCTTCTGCTGATTATATAACAAACTAACATTAAATAGAACATTCAAATCCAAATTCATATTCAATTAGAAAGGTGGATGTAAGTTCGGGGAGTCCAGGACGTCTGTCAAATACAAATGAGTCTTAATATATATAGGACCTGGCTTGGATGTAAACGCTTAATCGATTATTTTCAAGGTAAATACATGCATGGACCCCTCTTCTATTATCTATAACTATGGTGCCAAGTGAAGGAACAAGTGATTATATCATTCTACTTGAGAAACCAAACAAGAAACTCCAAAACAAGCTTAATTTTGCTAGGAATTTGTTGGGAATCTACTTAATCATGTACAGCTAAAAGTAAAACATTTGCAATTCCCACCAAGGATCTGCTTTGTATTTAGATAGAAACTGTAATAAAAAAAAATATATATACATCTGATGAATTCTGCAAACTCCTTTACTAATTCTCAAACTCTGCAATCCAAGCTGTCAAATTGTTCAGCCTTCAATGATGATCCACACAGAGAACAAGAATGACGGCTAAGGTTTACTGTTCTTGTGCTAGCAAAAATAATAAATTTTTCATTGCTTTTTTCAAACCCTAGCAGCCTATTAATATAAGTCCAAGCGGGTTTGACTCGTCTCTTAAACTTAACACAGTCCAATATTTAATTAAGCAAATTAATTAAATCTGGTCCATGAATTAATTAATCCAATTAATTAATTCGGGTCTATTAATAAGCAATCCAATTAATTAATTATTCAACACTTGTCAATTAATTAATTGATAAATCTCAT
>CAIGRL010076608.1:1772-15262 GCA_903798325.1 Fraxinus xanthoxyloides
TTTTTTTTTTTCAAACTCATTAGTCTCCAAACGATTAACGTGATCTATTTGAAATTTGAATAAAATATGAAACGGGAATAAGAATGTATACTGCAGAAGATTGTAGTATGTAGATTGAATTACACAATAAAAGAACAAATTGGTAGAATGTAGATTGAATTACAAGAATTAATTGTATAAAAATTGAATTACTATTATTGAATGAGAAATTTGTAATGTAGAGAAAGTTGTGATATGGGGAAAATGAAGTTGGGATGAAGTATTTTTAAAGAAAAAAACTCTAGAAAAAAATATAGAAATTTGATCATTGGCCAACTATCAGATTTTTTTTTTGAAATGTGACAAGTTGTAATAAAAAACGAGCATGACTTATGGCCCATGCCAACTCGGCTCACTGTTTTTTATGGCTTAGTCCGATTTCGAAGTTTTCCCTATACGAGCTCGAGTGGTACATGGTCGAACCTATATGAGTCGAGCAATCCAAGCTCACTAGTCATTCGATTCATTTTTCACCCCTATCTTGCATATAATAATATGTGAAACAAATAATTTAATAAATCATTTTTTTTCTTAAAATGAAAGTTTGCAAAAATTAAATGAATAGTATGAAAGTTTTTAAATGAAAGTCTATACAAATTTATGAAAAAACTCTCATTAATATGGAGAAATTTATAGGAGTCAAATAGAAGTTCCCGAATTCCATATAAATCCATAATCTACAAATTTATAAAAGTTTAAATTGAATGCATCCACCTAAATGAATAGATAAACATGAGTGATAAATAAGTATGTAATATTTATAGTCCATGAAATATATCGATAAACAGTTATTTGACTGTTTATACGTAAATTATAAATGTGGTCAAACGCGGGTTGTTCGAATTTCAAAATTTGTTAAAGGTAACTTGATAAATTCCATCTACAAGCTAACATCAATTGACAAGACTCTACACCGCTTTAAAATTCAACTGTCAATTAGATCAAAGCTTTTGTCCTTATTTTTAGTGAACCATCACAAC
Source organism: Fraxinus xanthoxyloides (assembly GCA_903798325.1). Taxonomy (NCBI): domain Eukaryota; kingdom Viridiplantae; phylum Streptophyta; class Magnoliopsida; order Lamiales; family Oleaceae; genus Fraxinus; species Fraxinus xanthoxyloides. The sequence goes on from CAIGRL010076608.1 coordinate 2,792, forward strand.
CTATACACCAAATAATAAGAATGATATTACTTATACATAAGGAGTTATATAATTCCTATTTGGCACACATTCTTCCAAAACACATTATTTCAAAACTCATTTTAAACTACACATTTTTCAATAAAATAATATTTTTCAACACATTAGAAAAAGTTTTGAAATACACATTTTTCAATAAAATAATATTTTTCAACACATTAAAATTTTTTCTTACTTTTTAATCACACATTTCACATCATATTACTATTTAAAATACATTATTTCTCAATAATATCTATCAAACACACTCATAATGATTTACATAAAGATGATGTGCTAAAAGAGAGAGAGGAGTTTTTTTGTTTGATTGAAAAATTTCTGACTCAATCATATAATTCACTACATTGCGTGTATGTAAACTATTATATAACATGTAGCACAATTGAATAGCACGGTGAGGGGACATACTGAAACCAGAATTGGCACTTACCTAAGAGCAGACCGATTTGGTCATATCTTTGAATTCTTTAAAAATGAAATATTAAAGAGAAAAATGAAAATGACTGTTTTTTCAAACTCATTTTTCAATCACATATTCTCAAAATAAAGTATTTTGCATGTAAACTCAAATTTGTTTTCGCTTTTTAATCACACATTCTCCAGAAATTCACTAATCTAAAATTTATTTTTCTATTTTAATGATAGACAAATATGGGCTTTATTTTCCAAATAGTTCAAGGGATCGGCGGTTAATCCTTTAACCGGATCGGCCCGTCAGGGAAAGGAGAGTCGGCCCGCAGACCGGTCTCCATTAGATAATGGGAAGCACGTTTTTAACCCACTTTCCCGCGAAAATCTCTCATCCCAAATGTCGTAGTCACCCAAACTGCCCCACTCTCCCATTCCAAAATATGAATATCTTTGTCAAATGAAATTGGATTCACAATGTCGAGTTCCAAACGAAATCCAGCGACCTCCGATCACAAGGAATTTTTACGAAAACTTCCTCCAATTTCCATTCGTCGCAGAGGGAATGTTGATGGAAATGAAGAGGAGGAGAATCTTGATTTAGGTAAGAATGAATCAGAGAAGGGGAAATCGTTAATTGTTGACCCCTCAATGCTTACCTTGAATCAACTCAGGACGCAGTCGGTTCCTTTGCCTCTTGATTTTGTGAATATGGGGACTAGTAATAATCAAGGGAAAGACGGTGGCAATTCGCGAGCTAAATTGTCTTCCACTTCTCAAGATTCTGCTGTCACTTCTATTGAACAAGGTGGATTCTTAGCAATTTCATTTCTACTGTATTGATGGATATTTTTATTTAAGCTTGCATGTGCATATACATGGTGGACAGTGGACTCAGTTATTAGTGTGAATGTTTGATTTGGAATGTACATTTGAAATCCTATAAATAAATCTATCCTACTGTAGTGTTTTTTTTGCTTGAAGTGAATGTAGAATGAAGAATAACTTTAACAGATTCAGTGATCTTATATAGTTTGTCACTTTAGGGTTTGAGAACCTCTATACAATTTTATTATATACTAGATTGGAAAACCAGAAACAGATGTCAAATTTGAATCATTGAGGATAGAAGCATCATTTAATTATTAAGGCCAACTGTTCCATGGAAATTTTTTACAAGAACGAGGTCTGAGAAGTTGAATTTCCTTTTACTTTCCTTCTGGATTATTTGGAAAATATTCCATAAACTTTAGTAGTTTAAGCTCAAATTTCGGTCAAAATATGCATCTGAATGGCATGTTACTGTTTTTTTAGGTAAAAAGGTCCCGTGGAGTCAATCAAAATCTTTGAGAATCCCTTCACCCAAACGTTCGGGATCAGTGGTAATCACACTCCAACCCTTCATGGCTGTTCCATTATATTCGAAGTTTTAGAGGTCTCTCCTATAATATTAAGTTAGATGAATGAATAAGGTATCTGAGCTTCATGTCGCTGTGCATATTGTAGGGTTATCATGCAGCTTTTATCAAGGAAATGCAATCTCCACGTTTCCAGGCTATTCTGCGTTTAACAAGTGGTTGTAAAAACAGAGCACCAGATATTAAGAGCTTCTCTCACGAACTCAATTCAAAAGGTGTCCGACCACTTCCATTTTGGAAATCTCGTGCTGTTGGTCACGTGGAGGTATGTAAAATACACCTTGTAGGCTTGTACCTTCGTGTTTCTGCTCATGAACGCAAATATTTTGCTTTGTCAGACAGATTTTCGTATATTTCTTAATATCTCATTCTGGATTTTGTATTTAACTTCCAATATCAACTCTTGCCAGGAGATTATGTTAATGATTCGGTCGAAATTTGATAAATTAAAGGAAGAAGTGAATTCTGACTTGGGCATCTTTGCTGGAGATTTGGTGAGTATTCTTGAGAAGACTTCAGGATCTAATGATGAATGTAAAGAAGGTTTGGAGGATTTGTTAGTTAAAGCTAGGCAGTGTGCAAAGATGTCACCCAACGAATTTTGGTTAAATTGTGAAGACATTGTACAGAATCTAGATGACCGTCGTCAAGAACTATCGATGGGAACTCTCAAGCAAGGGCATACACGCCTCTTATTTATCCTCAGCCGCTGTACTCGGCTTGTTCAGTTCCAAAAGAAGAGTGGTTATGAAGAAGATCTCATTCTACCTTCACACCAACTTAGTGACCTTGGCGTGTACCCTCAAGGTATTCTTGGGGTGTCACAAGTTTGGAAAGAAAGTGATGAGAGACAAACTTACAAAGTCCAGGAACAGGACCAAAGCAATATGAATGTCAAACAAGACGATTTAATTGATGAGGTTAGCACTGCAAAGAGTGTTGCTTCATCCACAGGAAGTTATAAGATGTCATCTTGGAAAAAACTTCCATCTCCAGCTGAGAAAAACCAGAAATTCCACGACCCTACTGATGTCCCTTCTAAGGATAAATATGATAAATTGCAACAAAAAGAAGAAATAGATAGTGCAGAAAATATTGATACTCCAGTCTATCAGCCAGAACATTCAGAAGATTCTTTGAAGGTAGGTCAAGTAACATGGGGAGTTTGGGATCAACACCAAATGACATACGGGGATTCATTGATATGCCGTATATGTGAAGTTGAAATACCAATAGTTCATGTTGAACATCACTCCAGAATTTGTACAATTGCAGATAGATGTGATTTAAAAGGCCTATCTATAAACGAACGGATTGAAAGAGTTGCAGAGACCCTTGAAAGAATACTCGAATCATGGACACCAAAAAGCACAAGCACTGGGTTGGAAAGTTCTGAAGTGGCGAGAGAGTGTGTAGCCAGTTCACCACAAGAGTTGGATGCGTTGTCACCAAAGAATAACAGCTTGTCTTTCCAATGCTCTCAAGACATATTGGATAGTGTTTGTGAGGCTGATAATTGTTTTCCTGTGGATGATCTCCACAGTTGTCCTTACGTATCATGTGAAAATTGTGCCTCTATACCTGATCAGTTTAAGAAGCCCTCATCACCGTTGACACCTCGATCGCCTTTAGTAACCCCACGGACGAGCCAAATAGAGCTTCTGCTGAATGGACGGAAAACCATATCTGAATTTGAAAGTTATAAGCAGGTATTGATTTTTTGTACTATATAAAATTTCACCTAGAAAAATTGTCCATAGAACTCTTGGTTACTGAATGGAATTGTTCTCTACCATATTCATCTCATTATCACCTTTTCCCATCCTGAGAATTTTTTTATATTATCTTACGTGTTTCATCATTTAATTGGCTTTCTTCAAGTGAATTCTAGTAGATTGTTCTAGTCTGTGTTGTGAACTTATTGTAGTTCCTCCTCTTTCTTCTTAGTGATTTATATCTTGCATTACTTGGTTTTACATATTTCATTCTACCTGGACATTTTAACGCTGTAAATTCTGCTATCTTAAAAGCTTACGATAATAGATTAGAGAACAAGAAATGCCAATTAAAGAGCTTTATATTGTGACCTATAAATCACTCTTAACTTTAAAGACAAGGCCATTGTTTTTCTTTGTGATCCTTGTGTAAAGAAATTTAAAGTTCTTCATCCTTACTTGAGCTTTGCAACACCAACAGAAGTGCGAGTTGTTTCTGACTTTTCTGTAATAGAACACCAACTGCTGATTTCTACCTCTTTTGTGCATTTAAGCATGCGGTTCACAGGTTTCATTCAGTTTGATTCATTTCACTACGGTTTTTGTAGAAAAAAAATTCTGAATATTTCTTATGTAAAATTGGTTTACTGATGCTTTTGCCTTATAAGATACAGGTAAAAAACATCTCTTTATTGCTCATTTGGCTGTAATTTATATTTTGAAAAACAATGCTAGTAATTTAACTTACTAACTATTCATGAAATGATAAGACAGATACATAAGCTGTTGGATATTGCTCGATCTGTATCCATTGTCAACAATATTAACTACAGTACCTTGGAGTACATGCTTGAGCTTTTAGAAGACCTCAAATATGCCATTCAGGATAGGAAGGTGGACGCTCTTGTTGTTGAGACATTTGGGAGACGCATAGAGAAATTATTGCAGTAAGCTCAATTTTCACAAGTCAAATGTTATCCATTGTTTTATCATATTCTGAATAACATATGGAAATTTTGCTGGTCTAGGGTTGTAAAGTCAGTTGATCCACTGAAGATTGGTTAGGGCTTTGTTTGTCTTGAGGCTTGTTAAGAGAAATTATTAAAGAAACACATTTTTAAGCTAATATGAATATTAGCTTTCTGAGGCGACTTCTATACTAAAAACACTTTCTGAATATTCTATAATGAATCAAGCTATTCAAAATCACTGGGGTTTCAACATGGGGTGGTATAATCCAAAGCACACAAATTTGTAATAGTCTAAGAGAATAAATGATAATAGTGAATCAATATGAGAGTCAACTATACGTGAGCCATTATGGATAGCAGCCTCATGTTGACGTGCTGAAAAGATGCCAGATTGTCATCATATTCTGAACACAATTGAAGAAGATAAAATAGAGAAAGTTGACTAGATAGAGGATGACAAAGCGGAGGGTGAATTGTGGGGTTGATACTTCGTTTAATGGAAGCCACATATAATGCTACTCATATTATTACTCTGCAGGATGCATATACACAGTCAGTAAATTATTTAGCTTTGAATCACTTTACTAAAAGTTTAAGCCTTTAGAAAGAGAATAAACATATTTATTTGCATTATGTTCTCAACATGCCTTGTCAAGTGCATGCCAATTTCATTTTGTCACTAGCACAATTTTCATCAGTAGCTAGCAAAAATATATCGTACTTTTTTTTTTTTTTCATATTATTTTATTCTTGACTTCCATTTGTCTCTCATAAACTCGACAGGGAGAAATATGTACTTCTATGCAGGCAGATAGATGATGAAAAGACAGAATCATCAAATATCACAGCTGATGATGATAGTTCAATGGAAGATAACATAGTTCGTAGTTTGCGTGCAAGCCCCATTGTTCCTTGTACCAAGGATCGAACATCTATTGAAGATTTTGAAATAATTAAACCCATAAGCAGAGGTGCTTTTGGACGAGTTTTCCTGGCCAGGAAAAGGGCAACTGGTGACTTATTTGCAATAAAGGTCTGACTCTATGCCACTGTCCAAAGTTGTATAATCATGAATTTCAAATAGTTTCAGCTAGATCTTTTTTTGCCCTTTGTTTAAACCTAAAATATGCTACTTTCAAATGAATGAAAGCTCATAACTTAAAGTACGGCACTGAAATGACATCACCGCGAGTTCATGAAAATATTTTCTATTTGTAGCACTCCAGTGTTATTTGTGCATTGAGAACAGCCAGGCTTTAATGATTGTACCTTAAATGACCTATGAAGTAGTTTTCCATAAATAGTCAGTACTGGAAATTTTACAGGTTTTGAAGAAGGCTGATATGATTTGCAAAAATGCAGTAGAAAGTATCTTAGCTGAACGTGATATTTTAATATCAGTCCGCAATCCTTTTGTGGTGAGCAGATTTTATACTTTAACACTTGGTGGAGATTGCACCTACTTTAGAAGCAGTTGAACATAAGACTTTGTTTACTAATTTATTGTATGATTGTGAACAGGTCAGGTTTTTCTATTCTTTCACGTGTAGGGAAAATCTTTATTTGGTTATGGAGTACTTAAACGGAGGAGATCTTTTCTCTTTGCTGAGGAACTTAGGCTGCTTGGAGGAAGATATGGCACGTATATATATTGCAGAAGTTGTAAGGACTGTTAATAGTCTTGCATTAAATTACAGACACTGATTGCTACTTTCAGTTCTTCTCCTCAAAGATGGATAGATATCTATATATATATTTATCTGTTTCTTTCAGGTTCTTGCTTTAGAGTACCTGCACTCATTAAATGTCATTCATAGGGACTTGAAGCCAGACAACTTGCTGATAGGTCCAGATGGTCACATCAAGGTCAATATATAAAAGTGTTACATATATTCCCTCCTCATGTTATCTGAGACACTTACCATTTTTATATGACTTCGAAAAACGTTACTCTTTGAAAAATAAAAAATGATTTATATTTTGATTCCTACATTGCTCATGTAAATTTAGCAATTGAAATTTGAGAGAAGAATGTGTCTTGATGTTCAAACTCACATCAAAACATGTGGAAAAAAAGTCGAGGGCACAAATGAAGTTTTAAATTGTAAGCATGAAGGTAATATTTCATAAACTTGGTGCCAAAAGGTGATTGACAAGTAACATGAAACAGAGGGACTACACATAATTGTGACATTTTTATTATCAACATTTTGTGAGATATCTACTCTTATACAACTTCTCTTTCACAACTCATCTTCCATTTTAGTCTCATTGCCGCGTTGAGTATAGATGTCCTCAAAGTATCCATTCTCCACAAAATTGACATCCACAAATTTTTTGTATGTTGGGGAAGGGGTGATAGCATTTATACCCTTTTTGTGTTGAGGAGTAGACTAAGAATTCACATTTAATGGCCCTAGGATCAAGTTTTCCCCTCAAATTTGATAGACATATATGTACGAGACAATCAAACACTTTAGAACATTTAGTAACCTATACTCGCTGTTACCAATTTAATGAGATTGGATGCCCTCTTCATGACTTTCAGTCACCTGAAGACAAGCTTCAAACACTGGTATTTACTTGAGTTGAACCCTCAAGATGGCTTGCCCTGCCATCACAAGTTTATCAGATCTAGCTGTCGTATTATGGACCTTGTTGAAGTCTAGATCTTTTTGAGTTTTTGCTTTTCGATTCTCTAATTGTCCTACTTTAGCAATCTACCAATGCATTTTTCAGTTTTTACAAATCTAATCCACATTGTTACAGTTGACAGATTTTGGGCTCTCCAAAGTTGGTCTTATAAACAGTACAGATGACTTATCTGGTCCACCTGCTTTTCTTGGGGATGATAAACCAAAAGCTTCTGCAGCGTGTTCATCGGTCAAAAGAGATCAGCGGCAAAAGCATGCTGTTGTTGGAACCCCCGACTATTTGGCACCAGAGATACTCATTGGCACGGGACATGGTCTGAATCTATATGATGATAAATTTTATATTTCAATATGAGTAATCAGGTGACGTTTAATGCTTTTTCTGTTAATAATTTTGCGGTCGTCTTTATCTCTCTGTGATTTTCTTCTTTTAGGCGCAACAGCTGATTGGTGGTCTGTGGGTATCATTCTTTTTGAGCTCCTAGTAGGAATTCCACCTTTTAATGCTGAACATCCACATGTAAGCCATCTTTATGCAATAACCTGTGGGTTAAGTGATAAGGAATTTTCCTTATGAGTATTTGCCTTTCCTAAGTCTCTTTGGCTCTGAAGGTTTTGCATCTATTACTATGCAATTTAGTCGGCCATGGGATGCTAATTTTTCTTTTTCATTTTGGCACATTTTCTGAACTGCTGATTGCAACGCAATATGATTGTTTTACTTGGTTACATATATTTTGACTTCTGAGGATAATTGATGATTATTGATGAGGCCGTTAACATATTAGGAACTAGGTCCAAAGTTCGTGATTGCAAAGGCCAATTTTTTTGTGTAAATCTGCAAAACTAGCATGGGGCATCTAGGAGTTCTTTTCAGTTCTTGAATGGCTATAATTCAACAGCTCTGAGTTAGCCCTCACATTTGTCATTTTCTTCATCCCGTTAAAACAGTCCAATCTAGCTACTCTTTTATTTGACTTTAGGGAACTTAAAAAGCCATTCTTTACTCGTCCTGTACTGCCATTATAAGGTTCGACGTATAACACTATAAGGGTGCAGTAAGAGGGTTTCAGTCTTAACTCTTACTGCAGTCGATCCAATCTGCAGATTACAGGTCTAACAATTTAAAACCTCAGAAGAGAAATTGGTTTTTAGTAAGATAACCAGAATTCATCCATTAAAATATTTTTTTTACAGATTAAGATGCAAGGGTTTTCCTCTACTTAATTTTCCTAGAAGGGGAGATAATTATCCCAAATAGTTTATTATTTAAATATTTCAAAAGTACTTTGGGATTTATTATTTGCAAGTCTAATCTCATTGTAATTGCAATGATAATTTTTATAAAGATGAAATAGTTATTGCTTTAATTTTGCTGTCTCTATACTTTTATGCGGACTTACAGATCTCGTGCCTTTTGATGCAGCAAATTTTTGATAATATCATGAATAGAGACATTCCCTGGCCCAAGGTACCTGAGGAAATTAACCATGAAGCTTATGATTTGATTGACAAGTAAGTTTAGGAAAAGGAATTCGTACACCTTTTCATTTGGTACCATCAACTTAAGGTAGTCATTGTACCAAAAAGATGGTGTTAGTTTGAATTATGGATGGTGTATACATTTTTTTTTGAAAGGTATGGATGGTGTATAATACATACATGTGAGAGTCGACTCCTCTGCAGTGTGTGAGGGTGAAACTGACCATCCTTATCTCTAGTGGTGAAATCTAAAAGCACCCATTCTGAAATATTTCTACTTGTCGTTTACAATCTTTTGGCCTTCTTTTGCCCTGGTATTGCTGCTAAGATACTAAATTTCATGCTTTTATTCGTGTAGAAGCATAATTACAGCAGGTGTTTATTCAGAACAGTAATTGATCTTGTAAACTTGAGTGAGCTTGAATGAATATTTTTGCTGTCTTTCAGGTTGCTGATTGAAAATCCAGTTCAAAGATTGGGTGCAACTGGGGCTGGAGAGGTAACAATTATGCCACACTTGATTAAAACAAGGTTCCAAGATTGTGATTAGAAGTCAGGATGCTAAATGTTATCCCGTTCACTCTCAGGTGAAACGACATCATTTTTTTAAGGATATTAACTGGGACACTCTTGCAAGGCAGAAGGTCTCATCTACTTCTTCCCCATACTCACCTTCCACACACAGAAACAGACAACATGGTTGGTGAATTCAGAACATTTACTAAAGTTCTCCAATTCCCCACAGGCTGCATTCATACCATCAGTTGATGCACAAGACACTAGTTATTTTATGAGCCGGTACATTTGGAATCCAGAAGAGGGAAATGTTCATGGAGGTACTGATTTTGGTGACATGACTGAGACAGGCAGTGCCAGCAGCTCGTACAGCAACATGCTGGACGAAGAAGTAAGCATGTGTTATTGCATTTTATTCTATTAAACATTTCAGTGATATGATCAGAATCAGATTTTTAATTTTATTAGCATTGATGTATTTAGGACCTGAATCAAAAATCTCCCTTGCTGAATGTATGGGATGACTATGTTTGATGTGTAGTAGGCTTTTGAGCTTGATGATGTCATTTTGGTCTTCCAATTTCAATGTCAATGGTCGAGTCACTCGTTATATCTCCTGATAATTTTATTTTTATTTTTTTAAAAAGTAAGACTGTTTTAACAAAACTGATACATCAATTTTTCATTTTAGTACAAATTTCTGGTTGCTTTAAGAACTGATTCACTTTGAAGTATAATTACGGAAGATCTGTATAATCATGGTCAGTTTTAAATGGCCTAAAATGTGAACGAAATGTGGCCAATCTCTATTGCTTTCGTATTTTTAGTGTTATTACTGATCAAATTCCATTTTTGCAATGAAAACAGAGGGATGAATGTGGAAATTTGGCAGAATTTGGCCCTCCTGCCCATAATACGACGTACTCATTCAGTAATTTCTCATTTAAGGTAAGAATCTCCAGTACACATGAAAATCATCCAATTTCGTCACATCATCCCTTCCAAATTAATAATAGAAGTGCAATAATATACCAGAATATGTTTTTTTGTTCTAAAAACCGCCCCTTATCCAAATTATAGCATTGTTTTACTTTGTTCAAGGAATATTTTTTTATTTCCAAATTTATAAGTGAGATTTCATTTTTATTTGTGGTTGTCTATGCCCGTGTTTTGAATTAAATGAAATAATGAAATGCTGCGGAAAGTATGATTTAGCAGAGAAAAGCCATTGATGCATTGTTTTTAGAATAATGATATTCATAGTGAAGATTATCTGTAGTCGTCCTACGTAGCATACATGTGTCTCTTTATTATTTGATGCATTAATATCGTAGTTTTTTATTCCCTCACGCATCAAACAACAAAGCGACACATGTATACCACGTAGGGCGACTACCGATAGTAGTCACTATGAATAGCATTACTCTTGTTTTTATTGTCCAACAATACATGTTTTTGCGCAATTGGATGACAAAAACAATGCACTGATTTTAGTGGAGCCAACTTTTTCGTTTATTCAGCAAAAGGGGTAGATAAACTGAAACAAGAATGAAAGTTCACCGATTAATCTGAGGTCAGAAAAGATTTGGGGACCAATGGTTTTATTAAATGAGGAGAAGCAATACTCATTTACTTTCTTTTGTCATCAGAACTTGTCTCAGCTGGCTTCTATCAATTATGACATGGTTATAAAGAGTGCTAAAGAATTAGCAGAGTCTACAAAACCATCCGTTCCATGACAACATTGCTTCCAACCACCACTCTCCTATCATAATTTCAGATGTGCCAATGTGCTTCGCTGAAACAATAGTGAGCAGGTTCCGTGGTCCAAAGATGAAGAGTCGACCATAAAAGGTGGTGATAGAAATGATCCTCTAAGCACATCAGAAGAAGAATGACAGATGCATACAATATGTAAACCCAGCTTGTCATGCATTTTCTTCCCTTTTTCTTTTGTCCTAAACGAATAGAGCAATAAGAAACGGTTTATTTTACTTATAATATCCTTAAATTTATTGATTGTCTCGTTTGTCTAAATAACATATGGTGGTTATTTCTACAGGAAATTGACACAGAGGCCCACAAACCTTTGGTAGGGTTCTAAACAAATATTTCTTTGTATCAATCAATTTCAAGTATCTTTCCTTGACTACAAAAAATTCTGTTAATGTTAAGGTGCGTTTGATTGACTTTATTTTTCATGAAAAATGTTCATTTTCCCCCGAAGCTTTTAATTTTGGGGTGGTGTTTGATAAACAATTTTTTCCATGAAAAATATTTTTCAAAAGTTGGTTACTTGACAATGTATTCCTCAAAAACAAGGAAAACATTTTATTTTATTTTTTATTTGAGGGAGAGTAGGTTTTTTTAAGGAAAATTACACTTACAAAAAACTCAATAAACATTTTCTAAATTGAAAATTAAATCTATCAAACACATTTAATTGACAGTTTTCATATAAATAAGTTCTAGACTATTAATTACTTAGAACTTATTTTGTTCCATGCAAATTATATGTTTACAATCAAACACGCCCTTCTTAATTTAGTTTAAAAGGTGACATTGCCTTTTCAAAAGGTGAGACCCATCAAATAGGTACACGAATATAAAATAATGCAAGAAATTATTCAACATATCAAGACACAAATGAACTATTAAAGGAGTATTTCAGAGAAAGAATAACGATTCCTATCACAATTCTTTGAATTCAACTAAAAGGAAAATCAATCTATAAAACGTAAAAATGNTAAATCTATCAAACACATTTAATTGACAGTTTTCATATAAATAAGTTCTAGACTATTAATTACTTAGAACTTATTTTGTTCCATGCAAATTATATGTTTACAATCAAACACGCCCTTCTTAATTTAGTTTAAAAGGTGACATTGCCTTTTCAAAAGGTGAGACCCATCAAATAGGTACACGAATATAAAATAATGCAAGAAATTATTCAACATATCAAGACACAAATGAACTATTAAAGGAGTATTTCAGAGAAAGAATAACGATTCCTATCACAATTCTTTGAATTCAACTAAAAGGAAAATCAATCTATAAAACGTAAAAATGGTTCAAAGGTAACATCCGCCTTTTAAAAAATTTCCAATAAAACAGGTACTAAAAGTGAACTTAAAAGAAGTGCTACAGTATCATGTTCACCTCGTCTAGCGCCATTTTCGTCAATTTCCTAAAAACAGGCAAACAGCCTTTTCAGCATGCTCACAGGTGCGATCATATTTGTCTGAGCAAAAAAAAAAAAAAAAAA
>CAIGRL010076614.1:0-11793 GCA_903798325.1 Fraxinus xanthoxyloides
AACAAGATTAATTTTTTGGAAGTACCGAGTATAATTTTTTGGAAGGCTACAAGTGAGATAAATATTACCAATTAACTGAAATTTATAGATGAATATTATTACCGTTTGAAATACTACCGTTAGAAAAAAAAAATTAAAGCATGCAGGCTGCAGCTAGCTGGGGTTTGGCCGCTTAGAGGAGCTCGCTCCCCCGCTTTTTTTTTTTAAAAAAATTTGTTTTCTCTTTTTCACCACGCGCCGCTCCCTTTTTTTAAATTTTAAATTTTTTTTTTTCACGGGCTAGCGGGTTAACCACCGCCCGTGAAGGTGCAACCTGCGAAGCCCGCGGGTTGCACTTCTTTGACCCATGGACCGCCCGCTCAGGTCACAGGTCGGCCCGCGGTCCTGGGTCGATCCAAGCCGATTTTCACGGGTCTGGCTAACCCGTCCATCTTGACACCTCTATACAGACCTTTTCTAAGGAGATAATATGACTTCTGGCAAACATATGAAACGCTCGAAGGAAAGGTTGGAGCGAACTCAGCCATTTACTTCAGTAGATATGCCAAGCACCACCAATCCAATACCCTAATATATCATTCAAATCAGAAATAACCTTTTCCATGTCTAGTTGTTTCATAGCTATGAAGGGCTCCATCAAATAGAAAAGAAAAAAAACAAGCACACTTAAAGGACAAGCTCAAATTTCCCGTAGAATTGTTGCTGAAGCTTCAAGAAATATGAAGAAAAGTAAAAATGGGCATTTTTACAAGAAATATTGCTCATATACTCATTCAAGTGGAATACAAATCATCAACGAAGATGTCAATCTAAGAAAGGAAAAGCAAACAACAATATGTTTATGGAATATTAATTGACATATTATTGGATCTTGGCAATCTTTGTAATGGTTTAAAATATAGAATAAACACCAAGGTAGATACAAGGCAAAGAATAAATAGGTTGCCCTTGACGGCACTATGTCATAGCAACAAGAAAAAGCTAGCAGATACTAAATAAGATATTGAATAATATTAGTAAGACTTAGGATTAGAGATGGCAATGGGGCGGACTCTCCCACTCCGCCGGGCGGGGCGGGTTCGGGGTGCGGGCTCGCCCCATTTAATACCCCGTTTATTATTTTTTTTTTTAAAAACTTTAGTTACCTATTTTTCTTTTAATTTGTAATTAATTATTTTCTTTTTATTCTTCACGAGGCGGGTTCGGGACACTTCAGGACTGGGCGCCCCTTCCCCACCCCCACCAACCCGTCGGGGCGGGGCAGGGGCCGGGCGGGGTGGGGCAGGTCTTTTGGCCATCACTAATTAGGATAGAGATCAATCAAAGCAGACATCATACCAAGACGCTAGGATGAGCAGGTATGCGTGGGCCAATGGAAGTAATGATTTGAACGTCAATTTTGACATTTGATTGCCTTCGTCAGCGCCAGGGAACAAATGATTTGCTTTCACTTTAATTTCAACGATGATGTTTCTCTGCATGAGGACCATAATTATGCTACATTCCAAATGTATTCCGTAATTATTTTCTAGAGATAATTATGAATGTGCCAAAGGCATGACAAATGGATAAATAGAGTTCAAAACAATGTAGTGATCTTGCATTTTGAACTCTTCTATACATGCTAAAAGAATTTTATTTTTTGGAGGGCAGTGGGGAGATAGGAAAGATGGAAATCATGTGCTAGGATATGATGCCATTTATGTTATTTGTTTTCTAATTTTAGGGGCAATGATGAAATGGGCTAAGCCCAACTGCTGGAAATGTTTTTGATGAAAACCATTGCCGAATAACTCAATCAAGAATCAGGCCCAAAACTCAAGCCCAAGGAATATTCCAAGTATGTTGCTCTGGACCGTCGGATGAAGATTATATCTACAGTTGATGGTTGGTCTACTAATATCAGTTGGATCGTCCTTTACTTGAGAGATTATTCATTTTGTCTTTCTGGCTTTGTGCGTGAAAGCTTCTGAGTTCTTCTTCTTCGTGATTCTGCTCTTTTGGTTCCCTAAATCCTGATTCTCTGTGAATAGATTAAATCCCCTGGGTTAATCATTGATCTTAGTGATCATATCTTTGTGTGTGTGAGAGCTTTCGAGTTGGAGATCGATTTGGTTCGATCGAGTTCATCGTAGTAGCTTCTTGGTATTATTGGCTTAGGGTTTGGGTATTTTTGTGGCAGTTCTAGATTGTACAGACGGGCACAATGAATTGTTTTTTAGCCCATTGTAACATTCGATTCAACTGTGTAAATCTGAATTTGGTTGTTGTTTGTGAATATTTGACTGCTTTCGTTGATTCTTGAGGCTCCGATCCTTACATCATGTATTCACAAATTTCTACTTACCCAAGACTGACAATGTAAAAGAAAGATCCTTCGAGGAATGTGATGTGACTCTCCAACATGCACGTGATCATTATTGTGATCATGTGAATGGGAGTGCTCACTACCTGCAGGAATAAAATAGGAACCATTATAATTGTGAAACCAATGTACCATAGATATATTTTGCAATAATTTACAATAATTTACAGTCCCACAAGAAAATAAAAGCATGCCAAAGCAAGGTAGAATCTTAAACCACAAGCTAATAAACGTAAGCTTAAGAAAACACAATCACCAATTTTTTATTAGGTATATTAATGCTTGAACTTTTCCTAGCTAAATAAAAAGCCTCTAATTGTATAAATCTCAGGAAAAAACATAATTAGAAAATGACATCCATTCCACATTGTTTGCCATAGGAATGTTTTTGCTAATTTCAACTAACCTTTTTTTCAATTTTAAAATAAAACGTTTCGTATTCTATATTCATTTTAAAAATTAGCAGTAGCTACCATCTTTATAGCTAGGATTATGCTTGTTGGGTGGTTGGAGACATGCATATGACAGTACTGTTCCAGAGTGTGAATTGAAGGTATTCTTCCACAGTGGTTGAACTGATAAGTTTGTACCGAATGGAAGAGTCTTAAATTTTCCGATTCAAAACAACAAGAGAAACTTAATTTGACAAGATACTTTATATTCCTAAATTAACTAAACCGAAAAATGGCAAACGTTGAAGATAAGAAGTAATCCATGACCAAGCAAAAAAAAAAAAAATGCAAATCACAAGCAACTATAAAACATAATCACTATAGAAAAACATGCACTTATTTACAAGAAGAAACTAATCTTTATTCTTAATAAACTTGGGGTATGCTACATGAGATATTCTTCACTATCCCCCACAGAGTCCAACAACAAATCTACTAAGATTTCCAATGTAAATAAATCTTGCAGCAATATATAGTCAGGCTTCTCTTCTAATCGTGTAAAGACATACACTTTATTTGGGAATAGAAACTTTATAGCTACAAGAATCAAATGATTCGCATGATATTAAAAGCTGACCAAATTATCTCTAGGGTGGATAAATATTTGCACTTAATTAAGTTCTCAATTTGTTCACAACAAAACTCACAATGTCGTCCTTAATTTTATTGCCAATTTTAATAAAATAAGATAGGGTCTTCAATTTGCAATTAAGGAGTCAGAATCTATGAATTTCTTTCTCTATGCCTGACTGAATTCCATTGGAAAACCATCTGATTTCTAGAAATTGTTCACGAAAGTATGTTAACTTTGTAAATCACCACAAGTGCACAGTTCGTTAACAAATAATAAAGTGAAAATTATAAAATTTCAAGTATCGTCCCAAAAGGATTGATTTGATTTGATTTCTATTATCAAGACCTTGACCGAATCTATTTAACTCAAGATGGTTGATTGTTTGATTTTATGACTAAAATACAATTTTAACTAAGATAACTAAATAAATGCAAAATGATATTGAATGCAAAATTTTGAAGAAATTAATGTATGAAAAATGCACTAGGATCATGAATCGCCAAACAAGTTCACGTTTAACCCTTATTTCACAATTTGACAACACGACGATTTAGTTGAAGAACCAATGTTTCTAACGTATTCAATAATCTCTCTCAAGTAGAATTAAACCTATTCTCGCATACCATTTGATTATATTTCTATGACAAATGCAATACATGAGAATGCATAACGTTTTGTAAACACTTAAAGATTCACGTAAAGCATAGATTACCCTATGGGACCCTACGATGATTTATACCTTGTTGAATCTAATTCCCTTCTTTCGAATGCATGAAATAGATCACTCATATTCACATAATCACATGCATTTAATTATGGAGACATTGAGGTGTATATAAATCATTCAACATATAATAATCGTGTCTTAATGTCAAAGTTGCAAAATAAGAAATTAAAAGTTCACATAGCAAGGGTCATCGTTCTCCTAGTACAATAAAATTTTAGCCTACCATGGAAGAAAATAAAGAATAAGAATTTTTTTTAGGAAAAGACATCACCCAAAACTCGAATATAAATCTTGAATTCTTCAATCTTCGAGTAGAAATCCCTTGGTTTTTGCCTTCTCCTTGCTTTTCAATAACTTTTTCTCTCTAAAGTTGCGTAACCCTTTTTTTCGAATGTTTTAGGGTTATATGCATGACCTAAATCTTGTTTCCATAAGAGTTGGATTCGAAATAGGAAACCTAAATTTTCGCCGAATATATGATCTATGCGACTGCATAGAATAGTTGGTTGCGGTCGCATAGAAGGATTGTAGGGTAGCCTCGAATTCCCTACTAGTCACTATGCAGTTGTAGCGACTGCATAGTGTTGATCTTCTTTCAAAGTGTGTAATTTGGTCCTTTAACTCTCATGATGCACTTTTTGACCACTTTTTCCATTTTCCTCCTTCCAATGCATAATTCTCATGCTCAATTTGATGTTACTATCTTTGCCTCTTCAATTTCTCCTCCAGGTTATCTTTTGGCTATTTGAATTTCAATCCTTAACTTTGATTTTCCTTCATTTTGGTCCATTTTCTCCATTTTTCTTCCAATTGCCACCACAATCTTCATTATTGTCTGCAAGCACAAATTACACGAATTAAGTTACATTCCGCACTTTTATCAACCTTCATGTTTGTGAACTTAAATAAACATGTAAAAATGCATTTATCAACTCCCCCAAACTTGAATCATTGTTTGTCCTCAAACAAAGTCATAACTTAATTCTAAGTAACACATGGTTTAACAATTTGCTGTATATCAGGATTAGAACTTAGTAAGAAACAATATGAACAACTACAGCTGTGTAAAATTATATCAATCTCCATATATTACATGCATAACTCGACCTGTGTGTAGACTCATACCAACATTTTAAGATCATGAATGACTCATACCCGACCTAATGTAGTCAAATTTTCACTCATCGCTCGAAAGATACACAATCCCCCAAACTTATTCNAATCATTGTTTGTCCTCAAACAAAGTCATAACTTAATTCTAAGTAACACATGGTTTAACAATTTGCTGTATATCAGGATTAGAACTTAGTAAGAAACAATATGAACAACTACAGCTGTGTAAAATTATATCAATCTCCATATATTACATGCATAACTCGACCTGTGTGTAGACTCATACCAACATTTTAAGATCATGAATGACTCATACCCGACCTAATGTAGTCAAATTTTCACTCATCGCTCGAAAGATACACAATCCCCCAAACTTATTCTTTTCACTCAATTATCTTAGGATGCGTTCTAAAGTTGAACTCATTTACATCAACTCCTTACCATCTCTTAGTTTGGATGGATCTTACTATCACAAGCTCACAATTCAACAAGTAGATATTCTCCTATTTTTGATTACTTCAACTGTTAAGACTTAAACTAAGTTACTCGCCTCGTATTAGAGATACAATCTTATCAACCGAATGTCTGATCTAATCAATGCATTTCATACATAAGAGTATGCGTGATGTTCATTAATAGATAGATTTTTTATAACATCTTTCATTTGCTTTCTGTATAACCCACGTAACTCTTATGTCGATGACTCCCAAGTCAATGACCATAGGGCACTAGGTTTTAAACTTTTGCAGACTTAATAACTCGAGTTATAAAGGCTCGAGTAGATGTCTTTATTTATTCAATGATTAGTGCAATGCTCATTTTCTTTTAAACACTCAGTTTATAAAACTAAACCCTAACTTGAAACTTTCACATCGTTTTTATCTCATTGGTTTTAGACAATCCATACTTAATATCATGCAAGGAACACCTACTCATCTCAGTGCTCCCTTACAACAGTTCAATCACATCTAAACTATTTTAAAAATTGGTCATGGTTTAACGCAAAAGAGATTTTCCGGGAATATTCTCCATGCTCAACTATTTCTCAGCAATGAGTCAAATCATTTGTCTAATAAGCAAGCATGAGTGTCATGCGCAAAGTAAATCAAGTTCCACATTAACATGTATTGATCACTCTAACGATGCGCAATTTTCATCATTCAGGGTCCATACATAGTCCAATAGTAAATATCATGGTCAGCAGCATTTTCAAGCCCTCACAAGCACACAAATTTTAAACTACTCCTATAATTGCAGCAGTAAAACTAAGAAAACTGAGCAACCAAATGGAAAACTGATTTTTTTTACACAACAAACAGCAGAAAGCATAATAAAGGATCCCCAAACTTATACGACACATTGTCGTCAATGTGGAATGACGTCAAACAAACAAAAACAAAAGAAAAGAAAATGTAGAACAATAATAATAATAAGTGCAAGACGAGGTAATGGAAGTGGGGTCTAGAATGTTCTCCTGATCAGTAAGGCGGTGGTGGATGGAACTCTGGTGCAAAAGTATGATCAGCTGACGGTGGTGATAGACTGAGCAAGCATTTGTCTCATCAATTCCGACTGCTGGACAAGTTCAGTGCGCATGTCTCGAACATCAGTGCTAATAATCCCCAACCGATCCCATGTTTGTTGGCGTGCATCTGAATCCCATCAACTCCGCCCACATAGTTATGCAACTGCTCATTCATTATCTCCATCTCTTGTCAGGTAGCCAATAAATCCCTACTAGCATTTGTCGCAAAGGTACGGGTGATAATCATCTCATTGCGAAGAGTCTGGATGGTGGCACCCATAGCACCCACTGTCTGCCCAAAGCCCTCAATATCCCTACTCGTGCTAGTCATCGTCGCAAACATCTGACGGAGCAGCTGCGTGTCAACCTCCAATGGAGCTTGCTGTGGTAGTATCTCTGGCATCTCGACGTCCTCTGCACCCTGCTCATGAATTGCATGTTGCTGTCTCAAATGCGCTCTCTCCTATTTCTCCATATGCCTTTCCCAAGCAGGGTCATGAGCTTTCAATGTAATTTGTTTAATGACAGGGCTAGGCATCTTGGGAAGCTCCCGAGATGGGATAGTAACGTCCGCCCGTTTGCATAGACCACTGATCAGACTAGAAAAAATCAAGGAACAACGCCTATCTCCCCAAACTCCTTGGGAGTGGCTAAATCAATCTCCAGTCTCCTCACCAAATGATAAATTAGACTAGTTGTGGGATCAGTAAACGTAGCTCGGTGTGAGGTGGGATTGATGTTGCGACAAATGAATAACCAAAGAATGGCGATCGACAGAGTGAGCTCAATCTGATGCCAGACCGGAGTCTGTAATGGTCATGTCTGTTCATGCCCCAAAAGAACCTTAGCTACTGTGTTCCAATGAAAGTTTTTGGGGAATGGGGAATATGCATCCCATATGAGCTCATAGAAGTCGTGAATAACCTCCGGTGTAAACATGATGCATCGATCCCGCACCCAAGTTTGATGTTGATGTTCAGCCCCAGGACTGTCGATGTCGATGTTGAAATTTGCAAAGAACTCACGGACCAATCCTTCATACACCAGATGAGGTCGAGCAACAACTTTGGCACAACCACAGTTATGGACCAATGTAGTGAGTTCAAACCCGAAGAAGTCTTCTAAATGGATCGGTCGTTCAGGTAGTAGCGCCCATTGGCTAATGACCTCCTATTATTTAGTGTTGGCCTATTGATTTATGAATTGGCGAAATCCCCTTCAGGTACTCGTGTACAAGCAGTGCCTGAGGTACTAACCACGTTTTCCTTGCCCTTGACTGTACATTTTGGTGGGATTCTACATCATAAAGAAAAATAGAGCATGTAAGGCATAGAATGAGCATGATGTAAGTCAATGTAACAAGTAAACAACAAAGATGGTTCACCAAAGGTATGAGATGCAAGTCATGTGTGAAAAACATGGTGAGTACATATACACACAAGACAATGCACAAATACGAAGGGACGGGGTAAATTTCGATGAACATGGGGAAGCACATATGTGTATGATAGGAAAAACTTAACAATGTGAAGACAAACCCAAAAAAATCTAGTCGAATTCTTCAAGGCAACAAAAACCATGTTCGACTAGGCAATTTCGCCCCTTGACACCGGTAATAAAAATTGAAATTGTCCCGAGCAACCTCTGGGCGTATGAAAGAGGATGGTCTAGTCTACAAGATATCAAAAATTCATAGCAAACGGATGTCATTTGGTTCATGAAATCAAAGGACGAAGTAGGTGACGTGAGCAGAGCCATGTCATACCAATGTGCATTCATGTTGCTAAAGGTGTCGTGCAACGGAGTTTTGCAAGGCATCATAACCCAATTAATACTTGAAAATGCATAGGAATAAGATCAATATATGAAAGGAGAAAATCCCACCAAAATAGTCACACATACATTTCATCAAACACATTGCATGTCTAATTTGTAATTAATTTTTTTATTCTTCACGGGGCGGGTTCGGGGCAGGGCTGGCCGGCCGGCCGGCCGGCCCCACCAACCATTCGGGACATGTTTTTTTGCCCCGTTCAAAACGGGGCGGGGCAGGGCAGGTTTTTTTGCTATCCTATGTAAGAATGTTTCGTGAACCAAATAGGTGAACAATGACCTAAAACTACAGAAAATGCAAAAAACAAAACCAAAAAATGCTGAACGAACTGCATAAAGCAAAATAAGTAAAAGGGTAGAAACAGTGGGTTGCCTCCAATCCAACGCTAGTTTATAGTTGATAGCTCGATTGTACCGTGTTGGGATCACTTCGGTGCTTTGAGATGAACGGTGGATTTATATTTCGAGAATTTCCTGCTCCAATACCGCTGCCCGTTGACTCTGAATGTTTCCTTGCTCTCATAGGTGATTTCCACATCTCCGTGTGGAAATACTTGTGTAATAGTATATGGACTAGACCGCCTTGACCTCAGTTTTCCCAGGAATAGCTTGAGTTGAGAGTTGAACAAAAGTACTTTATGCCCCACAAGAAACTCCTTTTTCTGAATATTAATGTCATGAAACTTCTTAGTTCCCTCCTTGTATATTTTTGCATTCTCGTAAGCTTCTTGACGAAATTCATCCATCTCATTTAGTTGAAGCAAGCGTTGTTCACCCATTGTATGCAAATCCACGTTGAACATGTGAAGTGTCCAATATGCTCGATGCTCCAACTCAACTGACAAGTGACATGCTTTCCCAAATACCAAACGATACGGTGACATGCTTATAGGTATCTTGAATGCTGTTCGGTAAGCCTATAAAGTATCATCCAACTTCTTGGTCTAGTCTTTCCTCGAAGATTCACCGTGACGTCAAGTATTTTCTTCAACTCCCTATTAGAAATTTCAACTTGCCCGCTGGTCTGAGGATGATTTGGGGTTGCTATGAGATGTTTTACTTTATACTTACTCAACAACTGCTCAAATTAGCAATTACAGAAATATTTTACCCCATCACTAATGAGAGCTCTGGTATGCCATAACGGGTGAAAATATGTTTCTTGAGGAATCCAATCACCACCTTCGCATCGTTCGTAGGCAACGCCACAGCTTTTACCCATTTGGAGACGTAATCAACAGCTACAAATATGTACTAATTGGATAATGACGATAGGAACGGTCCCATGAAGTCAATCACCCAAACGTCAAATAGTTCCACTTCTAGAATACTTGTTAGAGGTATTTCATTCTTCTTGAGATATTCACGATGACATTGATCACATCTCTTCACAAATTCAAAGGTTTCTTTAAACAATGTAGGCCAATAAAACCCCGACTTTAGGATCTTAGTTGTTGTCTTTGAAGCCATAAGTATCCTGAATATGCAAAATAATGACTATGTTCCAAAATTTGATGTACCTCTTCTTCAGGTACGTACCGTCGAATAATTTGATCAACCTCGTGCCTATAGAGAACTGGATCTTCCCAAAAATAAATTTCAACTCCGCAAGAACTTATTTTTCTGGTGACTTGAATAATTTGGTGGGGAATAGACTTGACCAAGTAGTTCACAATATCAGCGTACTAATGTGCTGTTTCCATATTAAGGAGTTGTTCATATGGAAAAATCTCATTTATATTTATCGCTTTATCTGTTGACCGAACTCTAACCGGGATAAATGGTCGGCTACGACATTCTCACTGCCATTTTTATCTCTAATTTCTATGTCGAACTCTTGCAGTAATGGTACCCAACGAATCAATCTCGGCTGGCGTCTTTTTTCGTCATCGGATACTTCAATGCTGCATGATCTGTGTATACAACGACTTTTGACCCAACCGGTAAGGTCAAGATTTATCATAGGCATATACGACAGCCAACAATTCCTTCTCTGTGGTTGCATAGTTAATTTGTGCATCGTTCAAAATTTTGCTGGTGTAGTATATCATGTGAAAAATTTTGTTCCTTCGCTGCCCCAATACCACTCCCAAAGCGTAATCACTGGCATCACACATCAACTTAAACAGTAATTCCCAATCCAGTACGGCAACCACTGGAGCTAATGTGAGCCTCTCCTTTAAGGTGTGAAAAGCTGCTAAACATTCTTCATTGAAGTCAAATGAGCTTTCTTTCATCAACAAATTGTATAGTGGCTTAGTGATCTTTGAAAAGCCCTTGATGAACATTTTGTAGAACCCAGCATGACCTAAGAAGCTGCGAACACCCTTAACAGATGTTGGTGGCGGTAAGTTTTCAATGACTTGGATTTTTGCCATATCCACTTCAATTCCCTTAGCTGAAACCCGGTGTCCCAGTACAATGCCCTCTTGTAACATGAAGAGACATTTATCCCAGTTTAGAACCAAATTTGTTTTCTTGCGTCTCTATAAGACCAAGTTTAGATGTTTTAAGCACTCATCAAACAAAGATCCAAACACCGAGAAGTCATCCATGAATACTTCTATGAACCGCTCAACCATGTCGAAAAATATGACAATCATGCATCTTTGAAATGTGGCTAGAGTATTGCATAGACCAAAATACATCATATGGTAAGCAAAGGTACTATTGGGACATGTGAATGTGGTCTTTTCCTAGTCGTCCGGTGCTACTGGTATCCGATTATAACCTAAATACCCGTCGAAAAAACAGTAATGTAAGTGACATGCCAACCTCTCTAACATTTGATCAATAAATGGAAGAGAAAAATAATCCTTCCGTGTGGCTATGTTGAGTTTACAATAATCAATACAAACCTTCCATCCCGTAATTGTTCTGGTAGGAATGAGTTCATTCTTTTCGTTCGGTACAACTGTGATTTTCCCTTCTTTGGCACGACCTAAACTGGGCTGATCTATGCACTATCTGATATAGGATAGATTATGCCAGCATCTAAAAGCTTCAGTACCTCGTCATGTACCACTTCTTTCATATTTGGATTTAATCTCCGCTGACTCTCTACACCAGGTCGAAAATTCTCCTCCATGAGAATCCTATGCATACACAACAAAGGGCTGATCCATTTAATGTTTCCTATGGTCCATCCTTGATATTATTCAGGGTGCGCCACAATTTATAAAGATTTTGATGATTGTTGGAGAG
>CAIGRL010076620.1:0-14536 GCA_903798325.1 Fraxinus xanthoxyloides
GATTTTTAATTTTTAAAGTATCGAGACTAATTATAGGACAATGAATCTAATTAATAAAGATATATTTATTTTGAATTATTAATATGAACATTTAAAAAAAATATTGTTTTCATAGTATTTTATTATTTTTGTATGCATTTATTGCATCCAGTTCAACTTCGATTGAACCTTTTGATTTTGATCATTCACCTTTTTCAGGTCGATGACTGGGTCGATTTTCAAAACATTGGTTTGAACTACTTATATTAATAATGTTGACATTTTAGGATTGAATATTGAATTTTAATGGATCATAAACAAATATTTTATACATTTTCAAACCATGATTTTTATTTATTTTTTATTTTTTTAAAGGTGATGCTTTTTACTAGCGTAAGCATGGGAAGCTTGATTTGTTGCTTACAAATGACGAATCATAGAAGTTCAAAAGTCGTGAGATTTCAACATGAAAGAGTACAAACGCGAGGAATTCAATTGAATTAAATGTGTATTTTTAATTTAAGTTTTTCCATTTATGGTATAATGTTGGGGGTATGATAGAGATGGTAAAACAACACCAATTGCCACACTAAGAAGGGATTACAAAGTGGTAGGCAATCCATGTTATCATTCTTTTAAGAAATTAGGGGAGAAAGACAAGGCAACTAATTGAAATCTAAGACCGACATTAAATAAATAATAAGTTGTAAGAAATCTTTATTAACTTATTAAATAAACATATTCAATTGAATTGTTGTCATGTTACCCATCAACCACATGATGTGCACACTATCCCACTAAATGCATGACATGTGATATTGTACAAGACAATTTTTTCTCCTTTGAAATTACAATAATAGTGCACATTCTTCTTTTCAAGATAAAACAAAATCTCAACCTCTATGCGAGAAGAATTTATAAATGGTTAAATTTACAAATATATAGAAATACGCGATATATAAGTTAAAAGTACTTGTCGGTTCATTAAAATATATGATTGAAAAATGAAGTTTGATCAGTTTTAAAGCTTGCTAAACGGAAGATTAATTACGTATATTGTTAGTGTAACAAAATAGAAAGTAAATTGGAATGGTCAAACTATGATCCATTTGGCTTAAAATAAATGGAAAAAAGAGATTTTTTTAATAAATTTCATCAAAACGTATGATTAAAAAGTTTTGAGTTCTTTAAAATATATTGTCAAATTTAATTATTGACTTTTTATTTAATTTTTTAATTAAACCAAATAGGGACAAAATACAATTGCCGAACAAATTTGCAATCAAATCATGATATCCCTTTCTGGTAATTGGTCATGTTCAGAGACCTGTCCCCCAATAGATAAGAGATGAGAGTAGCCCAAGAAAAGTAAACGTGATGATTAATGGTGTGATTTAATCACTTCACTTGAATCTTCAAAAGACGATTCCATAAAATTTCGAGATTACTTTACGTACAAGCAAAACAAGCGGGACGAAGGTAAAAACAAGTGGTAGAAAGGTCGATTTAATTAACTTTTCATAATTTTATTACCCAATCGAGTGAATTACATCTTTCATTTTTCACTTATAATTTTAAAAGAAGATGATTCCTTTGATTATTAAATGGAAAAAAAAAATTGCAATTTTTTTTTGGGTCCCACTTGTGAATTTGGATATTGCAGTATTGAGTTTGCAGACATGTGGCACATGTAGACAATAAACCCTGTAAAGCAGTTGGTTGGTTACACTAATTGGAACAGACAGGAATATCCATTGACCCGACCCGGTTTATGCTTTTGCATCCATAATTTATAATTAAAGATTAGTGAAATTAACAACAGATGCGAAAGTTGAATAATACTATGTAACAGTAATTTAATCTTTATTCTTAATAAATTCAAGATCGATTAAGTTGACTCTTTAGTCAAACATTCAGATATTCATCTACTGTTTGTTGGGGATTAAAATCATATTTCAGTGACATGTGTGATTTATGTAGTTAAAATTAATTATCGACTTTAACTTAGTAATACTTAAATTCTTTATCATTAAATGCATATGAATTTGATGTTATCCAGATTTATCTCATAATATTCAACATTTGACTAGGTTCATGAACTTGTCACTTTCTAACAATTTGGTTTAAGAAAAGTAATCATGGTTCGATTGCTCTTACCAACTTCTTAGTAAGATAATCATTTCTTAACAATTTTGAGAACCCACTTTATAAAATTTTATTTAAGTACAGAACAATAATTAGATAAGAACAACTAATTTATTTTTAGTTGGCAAAAAAGTAGCAAATTTTATAGTTGAAATATATAAAAATAATGGATAAGGCAGATACCCTTTTCTTTTCTTTTTCCAAGAGCAAATACTTTATTGGTAATCACGAGATTAAGCAAATCAAATATCAGATAAAGAGAAGAGGCCAATCTTCTCGTGTTTTATAATTGTATAGAACTTGAAAACAGGAACCGGACCTGTCCTGCTACTGCTGTATTTGCGGAATCGAAAAGCAAACGTGAACTATATTTAAGGCAGGTACTGAGTTCCGATTTCCAAAACTGCCCTTTTTATCTGCTACAATTTCCGGCAGAGTTCAAAAGGCCTCGTACTACTTGCTACTCGTGACTGGTCGAAACAGAAATACACGCTCCTAGAGAGAGAGAGAGAGAGAGAGCGAGCGAAGAAGAATGGGAAAATCAACTACATCATGCTTCAAGATCGTCACCTGTGGCGGTGATTCCATCGACCATGACGATCTCCAGAATCCCCAAGTATACATGATACATCTATATGTATTTTTATTCATTTTGTTTTGGTCTTTCGTTTTTCAAACTGAACTTCTTGTTTACAATTCTACGTTTGAGATTTGAATTCAAGCCGTTCTTCGCTGCTTTTTTTATTTTTTCTTCAAATGTAGAGTTTGGAGCTCGTTTAATGCATGTTTTTAGCTTTGGTTTGAATTGATTTAACTTGATTTAAATATTGTTCGGGGTTATTAGCTCGTTTTACAATATTTCTCACATCTCTATATTCGGAATCTACTCTGCGGGTTTCACTGGTTTCTTTCTTCAGTGCTGTGATGATGATTCATAAGTGTGAATGACATTGTGCAAGACAATGTAGTTGACCTTATCAATTGGAATGAGGATGAGGGTAGAAGAAAGACAGTGATTTTTCTGCGGTTACAAGTTAATACTCATTTTCATTTCTGGTACACTAACCTTGCAAAGCACTATTTCTACATTGGAAAAAGAAAATCAGGCTGCTGAATCTATGCCTTAAAAGATTCTGGTGCTTTCCCCTTGAAATTGCTCTTATACAGAAGGAAATGGCTCTCATGAATTCCGATTTGTTCTGTAACTCATTGTTTTAATTTTGGATTTTTCCTTTTCTGTATGGAACCCAGCTGCAACTCTTGATAGTTTAATCATTATTGTGTTTCCTGTGTTAGGTTTACATGCTTCCATATTTAGTATACATCTAAGTAGTTTCATGGTCCTTTATTGATCGTCATTTCTATTACTGCTGTTGGGAAAAGATTATTGACTGGGTATTGGATATGGCCACTCGGAGAAGTCTCTCTAAGAAGTGCTTAATTTGGTTGCATGGTAATTCCAAATCTTCAATGTGGGTAGACTGGACAGTTATGAATATAAAGGTTAAATGAGAAGGTTGGTATACAAAGTGTTCGTATTTACAATATACTTTATATGGTTAGAATTAAATTCATAGAAGTCTATTTCATCAAGCACATAGATTATCACAAATAATCTTATTGAAGCTAAAGAAGAAAAAAATGGTTTACGCCTGTACGGGAACTGAAGCATTGGTAGAACACGACAATTATGTGAAATGAGAGCATCTGTTGAATCATACCACAATTTTTATTTAGGGAAAAAGGTAAAAACTACCTAAATCACTCGAGATATGAGTTCAAAAATGCTCAAGGTTTTGATTAATTTTTCTTTCCTGTGCTTGCTTTTGACTGTAAAATTCCCCAATTATGGAAACTCGAAAGTTTAACAAGATGGTAGATATTTATATGAAATTTGGAACATACATAAGTTTACCAAATAGAGGACCACTATTGAATACTGGACTTAAATTGATTATGAAAGTTTTATGAATTACTAGAGCACCTTATATAATTTTAATATTAAGAGCATGAACTGTATACATGAATGAATTATGTAACAACTTTATATTCTTGAAACTTTTTATGTATGATGCTATTATCAGCCAACTGTAGGGTTTAAACTGCTCAGGTACATTCGTTAAAAACTTGATATTTAAGTGCTGATGTCAACAACGGTAACATTAATATTCTGTGGTTGGTGTGTCATACTTGTGCATTAACTTTGAATACGCAGCACACCTAATACGACACTATTGCTGGTGTTTCACCTGTGGCCAATTAGTACTGTTTTTCTCCTTGCTTGCCAGTATCTGCATGTTGTCACGCCCTGTACCATCCATCAGACTAAGACCATATTTTCACACCGCATCTTCAAGTGAATGTATCATGCGGTTGTGCAGTTTTAGGGTGACGAAGTTTTAAATTGTTCTGGTTAGTTATCATTTTATTCTCCATTTTGTTTGCAGTAATTACTTATTTTTTATGCAATGTAGTTACTGTGCAGTTAATGTTTATGCACTACGTGCCCAATTCTTTGTTTCTTGTGTAGAAGACTAAAGCTTTCTTCTTCGAAGTTACAAAATCTAATGATGCTTCTCAGCGGTCTAATTCTCAATCCATTTATGCATTTTTGCTGTTATTAACTTCTATATCTGGATCTGATCAAGCAAGTATAATTTTTGAAAGCTTTGACAGAAAACTGCGAAGCTGTCAATTTATAGTAAGCATTAGAATTTTGGAAGAAATTGTTCAGATTCATTAATGCCATTCAATTGTATTTGCAGAGCAAGGGCTTAAGTGATAAACGTGGGTGGAGTTTTCGGAATAGATCTGCTAGACATCGAGTGTTAAGCAACACCGCCATCTCTGAAGTAGCTTCTTCTGCGAATAAGGAGAGCCCAGAACCTACCACTGTCAACTTCCAAGTGGAACCTAACTCAACTATTCCTGAAAGGACCTCCGCTGTTAAATGGACAGATGAGAAAACTGAGGTGTCAACTCAAGTGAGCCCAAAATTATTGGAAATCATAGCTACGAGAGAGGATGACACTGGAGCCAATGCTTTCCCAGATGAGTCGATTGTTATTGTAATCCAGAATGCCATTAGGAGATTTCTGGTATGCGTTTTTACCCTATTATTTTTCGAATGTCCAGAATTACATCAGCCGCTGTTTGTATAGATTATTCTCATTATACCTTACTAGGCTGAAAGAGCGCTGTTGAAGCATAAGAATATAATCAAGTTGCAAGCTGCTGTACGAGGGCATATAGTTCGAAGGCATGCTGTGGGAACTCTTCGGTGCGTTCAAGCCATAGTCAAAATGCAAGCTATGGTTCGAGCCCATCGTGCTCACTCACTAGTAGAAGGGTCGGGTGCTTCTGAGATGCAGAGTGAGAACTGTGGGGTTGATAATCATGATCCAACACTCTTGGTAATGACATTCCATTCAGTTAGCTAGTAAATTTCCTATATACTTCCCCTCTCTCCAGTCTCCTCTGTGATTGTAGGGTTTGTATTTGCCTATTGTAATATTTTATCTACATGGAGTTTTAATCTTTCTTCCTGTCCATGCTTAAAGATTTGCCATATCATTGGTTAATTTTACATGGATTTGGAGAGTTCTTAATTTAATTAGGATATATTGTTTCTGTTCGATAAGTTAAACATGGTAGTCGAAGTACCCTTGCTGTCTAGCAGTGCTTAAGTTGATGTATAGTGTTCTAGAAAAACCCAGAAGGATTTCAAGTCATGGGTTTAGTGGTTCTAACTTTTATCTGCCGTTAGGAGGTTTTTTAAAGGATATTTAAATTTTGGAATTTCGAGGCACTAAGGTTTTTCTCTTGAAGTTCATCCTCATTCTCGCTTTCCTGCAAAAAGTGAGCATATTCATATTGCTTAGGAATTTGGGTTTTGATTACTCTTGATATCGTGAGAGAAAGGCCAAACTATGTCATTATTCTCACTTTCCTTGGCTTTATTTTTTTATTGGGACTCAACTGCTTTCTTGATGTTGATCATTTTCTTTGTTTCCAGAAGAGTAAAAAGGAAGCCAAACCACATATCACGTATGCTTATGTTTCTATTGAGAAGCTACTTAGCAATAGATTTACTCAGCAGGTAAATGGAATGCAATATATATTATATGTGGTCTGAACTTGCACTGTATTTCATAAACATAGAATTGGTATGTCATTTTTCCAAACCTTGACTTGAATCCTGGTTTTAATATAAGCTTCTGGAATCAACACCAAGGACCAAACCTACCGAAATCAAGTGTGATCCTTCAAAGTCTGATTCAGCCTGGAAATGGTTGGAAAGGTGGACGTCACTTTCATCTATTAGCAATGAAGAGCCACAGGAATCAGGAGTTTCTATAGAGAAGTATGAGAAGGAAAACCTTACGCGTTCTGACTGCAAAGAGGAAACTGTAACTAGATCTGATTGGGATCCTGAGTCTAATAACTTCAAGAATGATGTAGGAGCACCATCCAAGGCACTGGAAAACGAGCTGATTACTAATGATGCTGACAACCTAGATCACCAAGCATGCAGATCAACCTCACCATCTCCGAGCCATAAATTGGAGTCACCTCCGACCCAGAACATTGATGAATCAGATTCAAAATGCAGTATCACAGAATCTTTTGGTGTTCAGATGAAAGAATCGGATCTGATGCCGAAGGTGGAACTGAAATCTGTTCCAGATAAGGGGGAAACAGAAATTGAACAAGATGTAATCCATGCAAAAAAGTTCTACCCTGAGCAACCTGAAACTGATACGAAGAGATTTTCGTTTGGTTCGAGGAAGGCAAGTAATCCTGCTTTTATTGCCGCCCAGTCAAAATTTGAAGAATTGAGTTCATCTGCCAATTCTACAAAATTGACTGGTTCATCCTATCAAGACCCTGGAGTCGAATCCAATGCCGACAAGACTTCTTCCATGGCAGATCAACCATTGGGGTCTAGGGAGGTTGGCTTGGCTGAGAATTCTTCTGTTCCACATGCTTCGATGGTTCAAATTGGTGGATCTGAATGTGGAACTGAACTTTCCATATCTTCAACCCTTGATTCACCAGCTAGGTCTGAGGTTGAACCAGTTGAATCTGAACTAGGACAGAAAATTTCAAACGGGACTGCCTTTCCTAACAGCAATGAGAAACTTGGAGTGGAAACAAATGACAAGCCTGGCATCCCAGGAACTGATCTATCATATGCCAATCCAGATCAGTTGGAGAGATATGACAGTGTTAACTCTGTTCATGATCGAAGTGTTAATTCTGTGGTTTCTGTAGATTCACCACAGGTAGAGAAGAAGCCAGATACAGATCCAAGCAATGTGCAGCTGGAGCTGGGATCCCAATCAAGCTATCCAGTGTCCAAGTCATCACCTGAAGCATCTCCAAGAAGCCATGTAACTGTCCCTGAATCTCAAGCAACTCCTTCTAGCCTAGTGTTGAATCCCAAGAAAATCAGAGGTGAAAAAAGTGAATCCAGTCGGAAAAGTAGGTCTTCTGATAAAAGGTCTCCTTTAAATCCTAATCAAGGTTCTGGTGCAAGTAGCAGCTTGGAGCAGATACCTAAAGAACATAAAATCGGAAAGAGAAGAAACTCCTTAGGTTCAGCAAAACTTGATCATGTGGATCAGGAACCAAGAGACAGTAGTAGCAGCAACTCTCTCCCAAGTTACATGCAAGCAACTGAATCAGCAAGAGCCAAAGCTATTGCAAATAGCTCTCCAAGATCAAGTCCAGATGTGCAAGACAAGGATACCTTCATGAAAAAGAGACATTCCCTACCTGGTGCAAATGGAAGAGATGGATCGCCTCGTATCCAGCGGTCTCTGTCTCAGGCACAGCAGAATGCAAAGGGAAGTGAAACTCAATCACCTCAAGGTATATCTAAATTGAAATGTTTACTTAATTTATTTCCTTGCACTAAACCAAATGTCTTCATTCTTGAAGTTGTCTTCTTATGCTACACTAGTTGAGTCCTAAATGTTTGAAAGGTTCTGCCATTTCAGAAACTAATATTGTGCTAGCTACCCTGTTATATTCTTGCAGGAGAGCAACTATCTATAGCATGACTGATACTGATCCCTATATCCTGCAAAACACATATTTATGATGGAAACATGTTATTTGTGTTGTATTCTTGTAATATATTGACATCCCCTCTGAACTTTCACCGAGTTTTAGTATTCCGGTGTGTGTTTATTCGTCACATTTAAAAACTGAACTTTGAAAGGAGATAAGTTACCTTCCATCAACATACAATGGGAAAACATTTCAGTATTAAGGTCATGTGAGATGTGTTCTTTGAGGGAAAGCTGGTAATCTGTCAGCCAATATCAATCCCCCATGCATCACTCAGCCTTTGCCACAGCCACTCTCTTCCTAGATACATCATGAGCCATTAACTCAGACCCTTCCCTTTTGCTAGTCCACTTTCCATCACATAGATGTAATGGATGGCAGGAAGGCCATATTGGTATTTATGTCTAGTGCTCGATGAGTTGAGGGTTCTCAATTGGATCATTTGTGAAATCTATAACCTTGCACAAAAGTGTAGTGCTTATATATCGAAGATTCGGGTTTGTTTTCTTCCTCTGCAATTAAACACGACTCAGACATCAGCAATTGTAAGGTGTCAGCATGCCCACTGTAGCAGTTGTAAAATACAGTTTGGACACAGATGCACGTCATGATACTTGGCCGCTGCTGCATTTTTTTTTAATTTGACCACAAGGCTAATTGGTTTGGTTCCTTTTCAGCAAACATGAAAAGATCGAGAACCCAATACCCTTGGAAAGTCTTCACCTTCTCCAATTCATGTGGAGTCTGTCAGTTAGACCATCCTTGCAATGTTGAACTCATGGTGGATTGAGATTCAATTTTTCTTCGTAGGTAGACCCGACAATGTCCATGGTATGGGCATGCTATGCTGCGCACAAGCATGTCGAGTTGGGGTAGAAGGGAAGGGGCCTTGGTGCAAGGTCCAGTTGTGTAGAGGAAAAGAAAGCAACAGTGGTGTTAGGCTGGCCTTTAGTCTATTCATGTTGCCATCTGGATGTTGTTTGTCTTTTGTAACTCTAATGAGCACCTTTGGCTAATCATGGCTTGATGGCAACTTGTAAAAGCTTCGAACTGTTCTCGAACTTTACTCTCTGTCTTTTGATTGGTTGAGTAGGAAGAAAAAATTATTTCCGAAGCCAGATGTTTCTATAACTGCAACATGAACACGTGACCATAGTTGTGTGTTGGGGGTGGGGGGTGTTGATGATTGAAGCATCAGCAATTGTACTTTTCCGAACAACAGACAGACAAAAGATGAAAAATCCACTGAAAGAAATGCAATGATGTCTGCTGGAAAAATAGCCTCGTTGTCAATTCTGAACTTTGCTTCTAAATATGTGATCTTTTTTATTGTTTTTGGTGCACAAATTAGAAATGTGTGTTATCTCAAAGTAATTGTTGACATCGTTGCACTTGCTTATTCCATGTATCCTCCTTGTTTCAGATCGGAAGTGGCGAAGGTGAATGTAATCTCGTGATGCCAAGCAAATAGTATTTGACAAGTTCTAAGATGGCCATTTTGTGCTGACCGCCTTGAGTTGATTTCCTTGGTTTTACTAAGCAATGCTTTGGAGTTGTATTTTTCTATTGGAGAGACTTAGAGTGAGTTTTTTCATAAATTACCAAATTGCTGTTTTTCGTTTTGCATATTTGTGACTCTTGAATCCTCCTGAAAGTTAACTTGCTTTGCCTATAGAGTTTGATTTGTGTGTTCTTTAACAATGTTTTTGGCAGCTTGGCCACCTCATTATAATTTAGAGACAGTATGTATACATCTTTCTTTTTCTTTCTTTGGAAAAATTAGTTTAGTGATGACATTGCCCGTTTTTATTCAGTATCACATGTATTATGGTCATATCAAATGAGTTACGTCAATCTCCTCCCATTGGAAGGGAATTCAGGAAGTGGCTGAGTTGTAGCCTGATCTCGTTCGTGGATCAGGCTGTGCTGGTGGTGGCTAGTTTTTGGCCTTTCAATTTGGCGGTTGGGCCACTCGACATGGACTGGACTACTCGGGCCATGAAAAACTTGTACAGAGTTGGGTGCCCGGAGTTCAGAAATCCTAGATTGTAACAAATTTTGACGTAAGCAGCCAAAACATGGACCATATAACAGATTTTACAGCTCACTTTACACTCTTTTTTAAGGGCACTGGGTCTTAAGGTGAAGAATGTGGCTTGCAAGTTGCGTTGCACATAAATATTTGATGTTTTTCTCTTGTTCGCTTTGATATTCAAGGCTGGTAGAATCAGATATTACGAAATGTGACTTTTACTTTTACCAATACTTGGCCAACGAGTTGGTCAAATACATGTCTAGTTTATTTAACTCTCCCTTTACCAAACAATGTTGCCAAAGGTTCATTTTTTCTCACCTCATACAAGTCATTGAGAATTTTCTTGTAAACTTGCAAGAAATTACTGTAAAAATTTAGGACCACTGAAGCGATTTACCTTTCTCTAAGAATTCTTTAATTTTTATTTTTTCTAATACTCTATTTTTGAACGAAGTTAAAGATAATTAATTACCCCAACTCCTAAACAGAATACAAATTTTACTTACCACGCTACATTATAATTACAACACAATTAAAACCTGTCTTTAATAAATACACCATACAAAATTTACAATTAGTTTTTATCCAATAAAATTAAAGGTAAAGAAAAAGAAAAAACAGTATTACTCCTTATTTTTTCTCATCTTTTTTCTCAAACCCATTCTTCTTGGCTACAATTTAATCACCAATTCAATAATTCATCGATAACGATAATAATTACAAGTAAACTATAAGAACGTTCCTTTTCTAGACAGTAAAATTAACAAAGCCCATAATTTTAAGAATACGCTTCCCAAGCAACCAATTGCTAATTAATTGAATCCAATAAAGCACTCACTTAACAACTCACCAGTTTCGCATTACTAACCCGTCCAAGAAATTGAAGATCCAATTAATCGAAATTAGGATTTGCAGAACAAAAAATTGACCCAAACGAACAAAAATAAAACTTGGATTTCCTTTTATATATACACATATTTATATATATTGCAGATTTAGAGTTGGAACACTCCAACATATTTCTTGAACAAGAAAGCAGTTCTCTCACTTCCCCATTTGGTTTCTCTCTCTAGATTATTGTCTGGAATGGCATAAAAGGATTTTGGAAGTTTTCAAGAATGAATTTTATGGCCTTTTGAAAACACTTTAAATGATGCACCATAGAGAAAAGGAGTACAGAGACACTACAATGATTGTGATTGTGGTTTCTATAAACAAATTATTTTATGTCAAATAATATTATTTTGTGTGGGATTAATCAAGTAATTTTACTCAAGGCCATTTAAGTAAATGAAAAAATAAATTAAAATTGTGGTGTAACTATTAAAATATGTGGTGGTAATATAATAAACCATAAGAACTTTGGGCCCTTCCAAAAAAAAAAAAAACCCTTTGGCTTGGGCATCTGGCAAGATTTTAAAAGGAATCGAATAAAAATTGTTAAAGAGGTTAGCTAAAACCCACAACGCCAGATTGAAGTTGTCCGATCTTAATACTTGCAATTCACAGGATGTTGAAGTTCTTGTCGAAGGTGAGAATCGAGTTCAACGCGCTGGACCCTCGAATAGCCTCTTGCATGGAGTTCTTGGCGCAGTGCAATGCTCGCAAGGCCAAGGAATCAAACCCGTCTTGCCAGGTCCAGGTCAAGCGCCGCACGGACGATTATCCGCCGAAGATTACTGTTACCTTTGTCAACGGCGTTGAGGAAACGTTTGATGCTACCTCAACCCCGGCCCAGACAATTCGCAACTTGATTCTTGACAAGGGTAGTCTCCTCGAGACGGAGCAGATGTTTCGCGAAGCCGGTGAGCAATGGCCTGTTATTGTACCTGAAGAAGAACTTCGCCAACCGTTTACCGGAATTAAGGTAATTGATTGAGCCTGTTTCGGATTGAATTTTTGGATTTTGGAATGTGAATTAAAATGGGTTGTGGTTGGTTTGGGGATTTTTGTGTTTCTTGGTTTAAACAATTCGTCGAACAGGTAAATCTGGTTAAGTAGTTGGGGTCTAAAGGTTTCATCTCCGTTGGTATTTACTTTTCCATTAGAGAACTTATTTTAAAAATTTCCTCATTAAAATTTTGAGAAGATCTTTTTCCAGAAATGTTTAGACTAAAATTTTGAATATTATGGTGTGAATGATAATGGCCTGTGCTTATGTATTGGTGGTTTGGATTTCTTGATTGAGACTATTTGTCGTGCAAATGGTGCATTTACTTCTCCACAGTCCAAGGTTTTCATATCTCTCATTGCTTTTAATTGGTTCCTTTTCGCTGTTTGGCTCTTCGACTCATCGTGATTGGGCTAGTTACCAGTCGTTTTTAAAGAAGCTTGTGCATTAATTTTGTTATTAAACACATACTTGAGTAACTGTTTTTATTACATTTTTATGGATTCATTTTTGATGTGAGAGGAAGAACCGCACGGTAGGAACATGTCTGGGAAGCCTACTTTCATCAACGGAAGGGTCAACCCCTGGCTTGAATTTTGTCTTTGGTTTCTGGTTTGTCTTTATCGTACCCAACCCTACAAATGCAACCTATCTTGCATGCTTGATTGCGTAGTCAGAAAGCCTCTACTTGAGAGCAGAATCAGAACCTCGTTAGTAGGTTTCTGATTTGATTGGGTCCAGGAGTTTAGAGGCTGAAGTTTTTCTTCTTAAAGAGGAAGCTATACAATTACAGCATGCACTGTGACGTTTGGTACGGTGATTAATGAATAAAAGGATCATATTTTGCAATTTGCAAATCATACTGATGCAATATGGAAAGTATATTATAGGCATAGAAGAAATAAAATCAATTATGATTTTATAGTATTTTCCTTATTGATTATTATTGTGTTTTATTATGTTTGAAAGACAATGATTACACGGGAAATAAAATCATTGTCTTTCAATCATAATAAAACCAATATTTGATAGTGGTTGCTATTAACTCAATTGAAATCTAATATTGATTTATTAGTTAGACCTTGAAATTGCCATCCTTTAAAAGGAAGTGGTGACAATTACATGGCTTATTGAAATATTTTATCCGTTTGAAAAAAGGATAACATAGCAGTAGGATTGTAGACATGGAGTATTGAGCACTCCGGTCCCTTTTGTTGAATCATAATGTCTGGGTTTTCGGATGTCATGAATGCTTGTTATCTTCTTATAAATCTCGACTTTTTTTGAGATTGACGTCATTGATAGCTAACGTTCATAACAAACCAATGCAAGAGTAGCTTGAGAGACAATGCTGCTTAGAATGTTATGCAATTAAGTTCTTACAGACTGGATAATGGAGTGCTTCTATATTTAAGTTCTTCTTATAAATCTGGCTTTTGATTTGTGTTGGCTATAATCAAACATAAATGATTCTATATTTAGGGTAACTATGGAATCCCTTGTTTTTATTGCTATATAACATATCCCCTCCTGCCTCCCCAAACTAGCTGGTGCAGTCTTTTTTCCCCCTTCTTCATTTTTGAATTTTTTTGTGAGTTGGTGAGTTGAAGGTGTAGATCTACTGGATTTTTGCCTAGTCTAATACAAGCCAGGGGAGAAATGATGGACCCAATCAAATCAGAAACCTACTAATGGGGTTCTGATTCTGCTCTCAAGTAGAGGCTTTCTGACTACGCAATCAAGCATGCAAGATAGGTTGCATTTGTAGGGTTGTGTACGATAAATCTTTTTTTTATGGTGTAGATATTGTGGAGAAATGATGGCATGCTAAGAAATAAGGTTTTATGAGTTGTAAATAGCTATGCTAGCACCGTGGCACATTTTGAAACATGTCATGATTTGTTCTTGCATTTATAATTATTGTTAGTGGTCATCCATTGGGATATTTCTATTATTTGCATCAATTGCTTCTAGTTTTCAACCTGCAAAATGAATATTTGTTGGGTTTTTACTTTCTTCACTTTCTGTTATCCAAACTTTGGTACCTATTTGAACTGTTTGCCAAATTTAAAGCATGATTTGCCTCTTATAGTGGCAGCGCGAGGGTGTTGCTGCCTAAATAAGATGCGAAAAGGCATCTTATAAATCTAGCCAAACATGCATGAAAGAACAAAAGTTCACTTCTCCATATAATGGATATCATATATCCATAAATTGTTTTACGACATCATAGTATTGCGCCCTTCCATTTATTGATTCCGTGTCCACTTTTGCAGCCAAAGAAAGCAGAAGAGAAGAAGCAGTGAGTATAAGTGTGAAATTCAGTCTGTTCGAACCGCTCGGATGGCATCAAATCAACCGGTAAGAGAACTACAATTAGGCTCAAGTTTGAGCTCAATGCTCTCTGGACA